>JAODIE010021997.1:0-25964 GCA_027575565.1 Diploeciton nevermanni
GTTATAGTGCAAATTTTCAACAATATGAATCTTAAACACTTCGTGACCACACTCAACAATACTTTGAATAATTAAATTATAAGATTATTAAATTATTTTTTATTACATTGCAACAGCAACAATAACAGATATATTTTAATTAATTATTTGTTGGGTATCACACGGCGTAATCTTAAATACCGCGCGTGCAATGCATAAAAAAATATGCGCGGCAATCACACATATTGCAAGTAAACCGAATAAATAGCGCGGCGGTTTCTTCAGTTTGTCTGGTCTACGAGTGCGCGTTTTTCATAAAAATATTGTTTTTGAATTTTTTTACTGAATAACGCGTGACTTTAATTGAATCTAATTAAGGAAATGTTATGTTTTAATTTGTTTTGTTTTTCATACAATTTATGTTATCTAATAGGTTTAATACGTATTATCAATAAATATGTTTAGTATAATAGAGCTCCAAAATAGTATTGAACTATTTTATTCATGTTTCATAAAAAATTACGTAATGATTTACGTTATATAATATTATAGAAAAATATTTAATTGTTGTTAATACAAATGTATTAAATATTTAAAAAATTGTTTTACAGTTACTATTAATACTATAAATAATTGTATAAAATTTATTTTTTGTTAGAATTGCACTAATATTAGTGAAACGCTTAACATTAAAAAAAAAAAAACTAATTGTAGGTTACCGTACAGTTTGTTTACATAAAATGTTTAATAATAGGACGCATAAATATAAAAAATTAATATTCTTTAAATTTAAATACTCTATGAGCGAGAACAAAATTCAATCTCTGCCCAACGTTAACGTTTTTGTGCTTTTATTACTTTTTAAAATTTTGATATTGAAACATTGGACATTGGAACTACAATTTTATTTCAGTCTGCGCTTTGTTAAAGCATGCAGCAGCAGATAATATTGTCTTGTTCAAATATGCTCAATACATGCAGGCTAGCCGTAAACGATTTCTAAGCCGCAAAAATTGCTAAACTATTCACGAGCGTCATCAACGCAATGCCTGCGTGAAACAACTTTTATGAGTAAAAAATCACAAATCCCGTCATAAAGTCAACGTATAACTTTTAATAATAGAAAACTAAAAATTAACATAATAAAATTTATTAAGGTAACAACAAAGAATTCATTTCGAAAGGATACTTTAATGCTTTCTAAAATTCATTAATTTAAGTGAAATTTATATTGGTGATGTTTGAAAACGGTTGCTTTACCAGTAAATAGAATTATTTTTATTCTGAACTTAAATTTACTAATTTATACGTTATATATTTTAATAAAAAATAATAATTTTATGTTGTAGTTAATAATGTTTTAATTCAAATAACTTCAATATTTGATTTTCCAGTTATAACATTTCGATATAGGTAATAAATTATCTGATATCTATTTCCTAAACACCAAGAAATTAGGAGAATGTGTTATTTATTTATAGCATGTTTCTACAGACTTAACTTTAAAACATAAACAAAATTTTATGATAAGATAAGATTACTACAATTAATAACTGTTCTTAACTTAACTATTTAACTAATCAAAGATTTATTAAAACAACAAATGTTTGTGTAAATGTTGAAGTCTATAACGTAATATGACTAAATTAGCTGGAAAATTAAGCAAAACAAACAAAGAACAAAAATTATACATACTTGTAGGCATATTAAATAAATTTCTCTACAACCATATAATTTTTGAAAATGCATTTTTTGTAATTAATTTGTTATATGTAATAATTTTTTAAAATTAAAATAATTCTAGTTCTAGATAAACATGTGTTTTCAATTTGCATTGAAAAATTTGTCGTCTATGTAGCATCACTCTGACAACATTAAACATTAACAAAACAGTTGAATGCCGAACAAAAAATCTGCGGAGATTAAATGAGATTTGCGTCCATGTTTTGCAATTGTGGAGGTATTTTTAGCGGTGCCATCAAATGTCGTTTATTTTGCGTGAGCGGATTGCTGCAAATGCATACGTATTGATTAAAACACTGCGCATTGCCACATTCAATGCTGTATTTGTTTATTTTTCCAATACGCAAAGAAAATACCATAAAGTTAATGAAATTCTTTTTAGGGAGTGCAATGAAACCGATAGAAGTAAATTAAAATTTTTGTAAAGTAAACATATTTACAACATAAAAACAATATAATTATAACTTATATCTTTATTATTTAAAAAATATTTCATTATAAAAATACGATAAAATGTTGCATTAAGTTAACAAAATTTTATAATTGTTCTAAGTATTCATATGGTTTAAAAAACATTTTGTTGGTATTTTGTTATTTTTGGAGTGTACTGCAACCATGCCGGATACCAACACCGTACATGACCATCATTCCCATATATTGCATCAACTACCAGAGTTATTAACAGTTATTGGAACTGAATACTATAGAAATATATATTATATTAAATATTTCCCCCAACAGAATTTGAACCTGTGTGCCCCAAATATGTACTGTTGATGTCTCTTATATAGTCAGACGGCTTACCAAATGTGCTACAGAGCGGAGCGAAAAACATTTTGTTCTATAAAATTTTATCAATTTTATTGTTATTAATTGTATTTTGTAAGACATTTATTTGTTTAGATTTTTTGTTATTTTAATAAAAATATAATTTTAAAACACTAATAATTACAATTATAAACAATATAAGTTTAAATTTGTGCAAATAAAATTTTAATGTTTTTAAAAATGTAGGAATTAATTGACTTTTATTTCAAATATTATAAAATATTAATTATGTACAATTATTATTATAATTAAAAAAATATTAAGTTTAGTTAAATTCTATACAATGAATTTAAGGAAAATAAAAGTATACGTGACAATTATAATTTACAAGTTAATTAATGTGAATTACATTTCTTAAATAAATTTTAAAATTAAATTATTTTTTATTGTTAAGAAATTTTTATTGTTTTCTTTTAAGGTTATTTCTACCATTAGATATCCCACAAATACCACCTTTATTTATGACTATTTTTATGAATTTGTTAATACATTAAAAACTTTCAATTTAAAACATATCTGTAGTAGAACTAATTCTAATTTTCTTTAAACAAAAGCAATCTTTCTCAAATATCAAATCTATACAAATCTCTAATGACATACCCTAATGCATAAATTAAAATATTATTACCTTTGAAATTGGAAATTGTAACCAACATGCCAATAAATTATTTCTCTGCTATTCGCAATCATAAAAGCAAATAACCCTCTACTCAAATGACATTGACAACAGTTTGCGTGAGTTGCGTACCGTGAGGAAATCTTACTATTTCCCTTGTCTCCGGTTTTATATTTCGCATGTCCACTTACACGTTGCTAAAGTACTCATAGATATTGAATGTCACGGTAGCATAATCTCAAAGAAATTGAACAATGTCACAGGACAAAACGTAGTTTATTGGAAACAAACATACCTAGATAGAGCAAATAGTATACTTATTTACGCTTATACCAAGAAGCAAAAAATAGAATAAAAATTGATACAATTGAATTGAAAAATATTTGAGTTGTTTAGAAAAATTTTAAATAAATAAGCACTGTTGTATATGCATAATTATTAATACCAACAGTAATAATGTTGAGCAGGTTATAAATTAATTTCAGAATTTTTCAAGAATTGAGAAGAAAAGAAAAAGTGAATAAAAAAATTAATAGGTTAATAAATCTAAATATAAACAATAAACAATAAATGTTTCTATATGATAAAAATATAAAAATATAGTAATATAAACTGATATAACAATTAATTTAGTGAACTAAAGTTAATTAGTAACGCTAGCTTAAATTTTCCAAACTGAATCTTCTATATTGTAATCGTACTGTGCACTTTCCGCTTTATTCTTCATCTGTTTGCACTTATTCAGCCACGTATTATTTGCAGATAAACGCACTAAAAAGCTAAAAAAATTGCCGCAAAACTAACTAGAAATAAAACCGCACAAAATTGGAATAATCAAACGTCGACGAAACACTTCAACCGCTGTAGTTTTCACATGAACGGATTCTAAGCAAAAGGAAAATGTTCAAACGTGCGTGTTTAATATTAAAGTTTAGTTTCTTGCAGTTTAAGATGCAACACACGTCTCTCCAATTTGTTGTTGATTTCTGCCGTAAAAGCGCTTGGCGGCAGAATAAAACAAGAGCAAATAAGAAATATATTGCTAGCGGAGTTTATCGTTCCACTGTTTCTATTATTGTTGTCCGTACGGGGGTTTTGTTTGTTTGATCGGAACAAGCAGTGCGAGCATGCAACTCTTTTTGCACTGCGACAGCTGACTGATTGGTGGCAAATGATGCAAAACAAGGAAATAAAGTCAACAAATTCAAATGGTTTGAAAAAATTAATTGATTAATAATAATATGTAAGATAATAAATAATATTGATATAAATAATTATTATCGAAATTTAAACCAAAAATGTTTTATAAAAATGTTACAGTAAAGTTTGTTTTATCAACATAAAATATTTATATGTGTTTTTAAAATAAATTTACCAGCGTTTTTGTTATGATAATTTATCAGAACAAATCAAACAGAAATTATATTTATTTTTAATTTTAAACAATACTTCTAATATCTATTTCTTATAAATTAAAAATTTAGTTTATTAGTACAAAATCATAGCAAAGTTTTTAAAACTATTAATAAAATATTAAATGTTTTTGATTGGCAATGTAATCATTTATAAATTATCTTTAAAAATATGATTTTAAAATAAACACAAAAACACTAAAACAAAATACAAAAATGTTTTCAATTGTAAAACTGGTGAAAACGCAAGAATTACTTTAAGATTCTTTAGCATAACTTATTGCGTTGCGTACATGCAAGTTTTAAGTCAAATTAAATCCTAGTTTTTAAAATTATGTAATACGGTACTGCAAACGCGCATTTACTCTGCAAGATAAATTTATTTTTTGAAAATAAATTACACGACATTGGCTGCAAAGCATGAGAAAACAACAAAATTAAAAATAAAATTAATCCTGAAACAAATTTAGATAAATTTAATAAAAACAAATTATTATTGAATGTTGTTACAAAGTATTTAAAATTTATTATGTGAATAGAAGTTGACTATAATACTTGCTGAAATTTATTTAATGAAATGTTTTCGACATGTTGCTTTCTTTAATATAAAATTTGTTTATATATTTTTTGAATTATTTAGTTATTAAATTAATATCATTGACTAGGAATAGTGATCAGTTGTTTTTTTTAAGGATGCGTAATTTGATTATTATATGATTACCCTTAAGGGTTTAAGGAAGTGTAACTGAGTGTACTCATTAAGAAGTTTTGCGTTTTTAAAGTTGTATTTGTAAATTTAAAGATGTTCTTTAATCTTTATATGTTAATTATTTGTATTTAAAACTGTTAATGTAGTATAACAAAATTAGTAACTAATATTTACAATTACTAACCTAATAATAATATATTTTGTGCATATACAATTATACATTACAAAGCTATTAACTAACGGTTTTTTAGCTATGGCAAAACAATAATTAAATCTATATTTACAAAATAAATGTGAAATAATAACAATAACCTTATTAGTTGTAATGTAATATTCTATACCACCTTAAAAATAATTAAATTATCTAAATCATATTTTATAGGTAAAAATAAGAAATAATTAAAAATATTAAAAAAAATTTACTTTTTTGCAAGGCATTACATAAAAATTAAAAAAAAATTAACATAAAATTTTTGTGTTAATTATCGTTTCCAAGTAAACACGTTTATTAAAATGCTGATTTAAATACAAAAAATCAATTCTCTTTTCAGATAAAACAAATATAAAATTATATTTTTATATATTCTTTTAATTTATGTTAGTAAAAAATGAATTTTTTCAATAATTTTTGATATCTTGCAGGAAATTGCGTTTGCACCTTTTCATTTAAAAATAAAATGCGTTGATATTTGGATGTTCTACTGAAATGTGAAATATTTTATGTTATTTGCTGCAATATAAGTCTTTTTTTACAGTTGTTGCATGTCCAATAAAATCACCTATCTAGCAACCAATAAACGGTTGTAAAATGTTTTTAAAATTTTTTTCATAATTTTGCTTTTTTGTTTACTGGTTATTTTATTGTAGATTGTAAATTACAAGTAGATTGTAATACTAACAAGCGTCTATCATAAATAATTTTTTAAAATTAATCTATTCATTTGTTTATCGGCGCAATTGTGATTTATTAATGTAATAAAACAGATCGTAAATAAACATCTCTTTACATATGTCGTAATCAAAATAAACAATGCGGTCGGCACTGTTGTTAAATGCTGCGACATGCTGTGGATAATGGAACAGTTTCTGCATTTGCATTTGGTTTAGACGCTACACTCACGTCTTGACACATTTTCGCGCACAATGTTAACATGATTGTATACGGCAATGAAAACAAAACATGCAGTCATTTGCACAACAAACGTAAAGCATTCTTGTTCGACGAGGAGCGGTAGCTTTAACGGGCGTGCAATTGCGCTGACAGAAAATACAAATTGAACCATCATTCTATTTGTCTTGTTGAGAAAAATTTGAAACGCGTAGTGTAGTTAAAACTGTCTTATAGTAAATTTATTTAAATGCTGTATTACATACATAATGTGAACTTAGTTTAGATAAAGAGATATTAAAATTAGGAATTAAGAAACTCCAGAAATATATCTGTTCTTTGTATAATTAATAACAGGCATTATATCTAAAATGTCTTAAAAAATACACTACAATTTAAATTATAATTATTTTCAAAAATAAAATTTATGATCCTTTAAAATATATTTTTAAATTTTAAAATTTTTTTTTAGCGTTTTTATCATATCAACTAAAATTACATTTGTATTAATCTTAAAAAATATTTATAAAATTAAACAAAAAATATTAATTTAAATTTAAATAAATAGTTAAAAAACATTAATAAATTTAATTATAACTTATTAATCAATAAAAAATATTTGAATATTTTTTATTGCCCTAATTTCATTAATTTGCCATCAAATTTACTTTTTACTTAAATTCTAGTACAATTTAACCATATAAATTACAATTTAATTGCCTGCTTCTTTCGTTTAATGTGCTTTGGTCCACTCTAAAGAAAGAACCGTTTAACTATTAATGCAACCGCAGCTACTTGCTTTTCTCTAACAAAACTTTGTTTTTGTGTTAGAAATAAACTTTTAATCTTTTTTTATAGGAACATATTACTGAAAGGAACACCTAAAATAATATAAAATAAGAACAGGGAATATATGTAAATAAGAACAAAATATAATTAATCATTATCAATCTCAATCAATTCTTTTGTGCTCAATTTTCGGATGACTTGTGAACGTACTGCTACCACATCGGTTCCAGACCGACACCACACCTACTCTCCTCTACCACAGTCTGCTTAGTAGCTACACCATTTTTCTATTCGGCAGAATGCAGACTTTCAGTTTGGTTTTAAACTACAACGCTGTTGAGAATAGAGTTATTAGCGAGAATCAAGTCCGCTCACTCACTGATCTGTAAATCAGCGCGCTGTTGAGTGTGCTACCAAAACGGTTAAACATAATTAAAAACATATATAAAAAGTAAAATGTTTGATAAACTGTAAACAAATCTTCTTTTTAACTAACATATAAAAAAATAAGATGTGTTGGTAATGGTGCTGGAAATAAAACTATAATATATAAAATTTAATTAAATACTAGCAAATAAATTTCCGTATGAAATTTAACTTTTTTATTAATATCCAGTGTACATATATTTTTCACGCTTTACTCACGCAACCCGAAATCTTATTTTATCTCATCTGCAATAAATTCTGCACGTCTCTCAGTGTTCTCACGCTCGGCGCGCATGGAACCTGTGAAAAACATCAAATTCAAGAAAAGCGTTGCCGCCTTTGGCATGGCGGCGTTATATTATATTTTTGTCATATTAGACTTGTACTTCAAGTCGCGACGATGCGTGTTTGTCGACGCAGCCAAATTGGTATTTGGAGTGTGTTCCTTATGAAATTCCAGACTGCTTACTTTGGTCGCATTTGATATTTGACGTCCTCATCATTGCGTTGCCCGAATGATCTGCCGCCGTCACCAAACACAAAAAATTGAGAGGTTGTACTTTGCTGACACTAGTCAAGATAGTGCGACAATAAGGTACTTAAGTGCTGTTAGCAATTTTTGGTATGGTTCTTAAAATGCACTAATGTTTTACTGACAAAAAAACCCTAATAAATTATTATAAAACCTAAATGTTGTAAAAATTAAATACAAATCGTAATTGGTTAATATAAATGAAAATTAAATTTAAAAAGCAATATTATAAAATGTATGTAATCTTATATTATAGTTGTAAATATATCCATTTTAAATACAAAGATATTTTTATTTTAAATATCATTAAATCAATGAAATAAGTAAGGTAACGTTTCTACTACATGACTCAAAAATAATAAATTTACTTTAAATTAAAACAAATTTTAATTAAATTGAAACATATTCTAATTTATTATTAAATATATTCTTGAATAAAATTTTAAAAGCTTATTACTTTTAAAATCAACCTTACATGATGCCTATCAAGTGTTACTACTTCTAACTCTAACAAAATATAAATTTATCTTATGATATTTATATTTCATTTATTATATTATATAATTACTAAATTATTATTAGTATACTATACACTTGTCAAATAATAAATACTATTAAATATCATAAAATAATCTGAAAAGTAATCACTAAATGATTGAAGTGATTAGATACACTATAATTTTTGCTTTTTTAGAAAAATTACAAATTTTTTTAATATATTATATATATATATAATAAAATATTTAAAATTTTCTTTAAATTAAACGCACCCTTTTTGTTGTGGCGATCTTTCTCAACTGTTTCCGGTTTCCTTGGTTGTGGTCGTATAATTACCACGTTTGCGCATTACCAGCGTCGGATAATTTTGCTGAGTTTAATATTCAACAAATTGGCTTATTAATGAGCGTCAGTGCACGTTTTCAGTTGCGGTCCACTCATCTAACAGAGCTAAAATCAAAGCGGCTTACATAAATTGGTATGTGCGATAATTAAAATTAAAGTAATCACGGAATTAAACGCGTTGCAAAGTTTCAATATGCTTAGCACAAACAAAAAATTAAAATTTTGTTCTATGTAATTTTTATTTTAATTAACAACATAAAATCTAGGTATTTTGATGAGCAACAGTCGATTTTGGAAAACAAAGATAAATTTGGTGAGTTTTTAAATACTAATTATAATAGAAAATTAAAAAATACATGTGTTAAATCTTAACTGTTGTATGAAAAAAAATTAAAATTTCTGGAAAAAATAATTTTCTATTCAATAAATAAAATCCAAAATTTTAGCCAGAATAAAAATACATAAAGAATAGTTTATATAGTGCATGTATAATCTTGTAATTTGTACGTTTTTTATTAGAAATAATAACAATAAAATTTAGATTAGTCTATTAGTTTTGTTAGGTTTTATTATCAAAGTAATTATTGCAAACATTTCTATTTGCAAAACTCCAATTTTTTGTAAAAAAAATGAAACAATTTACTAAGAGTTTTTAACTAAACAGAATAATATTTATACATTATTTAAAAATTATACATTTTAACAATTAATCAATTTTAGTGTTAATTAAATATTTTTATTAGTTTATACGTTATTAAAGTTTTTCTTAGCTTAGAGCAAAAAATATTATACAGTGTCCGTCAACTACCATAATTTACAATTTAAGCTTACAATCACATCAAACTCAAATTTAATACTATTGTATTTAATATCAAACAACATTTTCGAGTACTTAATAACTTGATGGATTTGATGCATAACAAAAACAAGTTAATATTTCATTACATACGTCTCAAACTCCATTCCACATTTCAAAACAACTGACTTCCAATCGCATATAACATACTTGAAATATTAATTAACCAACCAATAAATGCTTGTTTGCAATAATTTTAGAAGTTTAGAGCAAGCAATTCAGCAAAGTTTTAGCAAGTAAATTTCAATGAAGTATATTGATGGGCATTTGGCAACGCAGCGCAGTTGACGTGTGAAAAGGTGAGAATAATTGTTGTATTGCTATAAGATCTTGTTCAAAACGCGCAAACCTGACTACGTTAAATTTGCAACTTTTAAGCATATATTGAGCAAATGTGAAGTATGTTCAGTGTTCTGCTTTGCGATTATGGTCTCTCGGATTAAGCAAGTTATGCACGTTATTGGAATATGCAAGCTCATGAATGCAGGTAATGATATTGGCGAGTACGAAATAATTACAACGTTTGCTGATTAGGTAGTTGTTGGATAACGATTGATTGATTTTTAATTAACTTTGAGAATTAATTTAGTTGGTTAGAGGAGTACAGTTGTGTAATCCACATAGATGGGATGTATTGTAGCAGTGCACTTAATTGGAAGAATGATAATAACTCAAGTAAGCTACGTGAGGATGGATAATAACATTAAGGTAGCAAAAGAATTAAGGTTAAATGTGTTGCAAAAGATAAAAACTGTGCTTAAAAATTATGTTAAAAATTAAATAAATATAATGTAGTTAACATAATTTTTAATTTTCTTTAATTTATTTTTAGTACACAGTTTTTAATTAGTTGTTACATGTAAGATAATTTTAAAAAAACTGTTTGAAGAAAACAGTTAAATATAATTAAAAAGTAAACATGTATTAGACTGTTAATATTTTTAAAATACTTTTATTAACTTCTTAATTATAATAAAAAGAAACATATTAATTACAATTTCCTTTACAAGTATTAAAGATATTTGAAACAATACAATACAAAAAATAGACAATTTATTGTGAACTCAATTAATTCTACATAAAACGAGTTTGGTCTTAGAGTTACATTTTTTTTAAATTTTATATTTTTGAACCATCTATGCGTCTATATAACAGAACTTTGTTATTTTATATGATTTTTTTTAAAACTGTTTTAGTGCGTGTTTTGTGAAAAAATACTTCATGTTACACAAAAATTAATTGTTTTTATGTATTTTGCTAATATTTAGAATTAACATTTTGTAAAAAATAATTCGTTTTGCGTCGTCAGCGCTGACTTGGATTACTAGGCGTTCTTGACATTATCAGGAAATTGTAAATTGTTGAGTAAATTGTGAATTGATGAGTAGTAACATCGGTAGTTCTTATTAATTTTTAACCCTGTTATTTATTTTATTTTATATTATATTTTTTAAATTTATAATTATTTAATTAATTATTTTATATTTATGTTATTTAAATAAAAATAAAATGCAAATTAAGACGTCAATTTTATAATAATTTTTTTTATTCCGTAAACAAAAATATTATAATAGACATAAACCATTTATTTATTATTCTTTTTTTTTCTGTTTGTAAGATCTTCTGACATGTCAATTTTTATATATAAATCAATATCTCAAACTGATTTATAAAAATGTGGTCGCTATTGACAACAAGCTTAACTGCGCTGTTTGCAGTCTTAAAAAGTTTTTGACACATTAAATGAAAGTATTACTTCGTTTGGCGTTTATTCATCTCACGCAGTCGTAAAACTTTTATTCCCGGCGCACACCGTGCAAAATATGAAAATGTCAAGCCCGTTCCGCATATTGTTTGTTATTTCAATTGTGTCCGTTGGCACAACAAGCATAATTTAACGCAGCGTAAATAACTTGTTTACAACTTCTGATGTTCTAGGGAACATTAGATTACATAATCTAACCCATTCATCTTTTGGTTGATGTTTAGTGACTTGAAGGCATTTTAATTTGCCTAAGAGAAAATATTGTTGAAATATTAATTTTTTTCTGTGCAAACAAAAATTTTTTTTTTTAAAAAATGTGTAATTTGATTTTAAACTTATGTGTGATGTAGTTGAAGCGATGAATTGTAAATGGTGGCAGTCGAAGGGCACAAAACAACATCCCTTACTTTACATATAAGTATGCTCTGGTCTATAAATTAATCAATTAAAACGTTTATTTGTTATACCACAAAATAAATTATAAAAATTGGACTAACGGTCCTTCAACATGATTTTTTCAATCGGGTAGAAATTTTTATATATGTGAAATGCGGTTTTTGAGGACTTGAGGAAGTGTAGGAATTAAGTAGGATCTTTCTGGAGAACTCTTCTACAGATGTTAAAAAGTTGGGATGATTTGTAAATAGTTTTATTGCTAGCTTATTATATCTCATTTTAATTGGTAATATTTTGGTTATTGAATACATGTTTGCGTTTGACATGTTGTGCAATGAATTATTAAGATTATTAAGATAATTTGGAAATGATTCTAATTGCTCCTCGTTTGCCCATACGCCTAAGTTCCGTTTTGCCGTTTTAGATGCAAGAACCATTTACAAGCATCTATATATATATTTACCAAAAAAACTTGTTGAATTTTGACTTTTATTTATTTGAATAGATAAATATTTATTGCAAATAAAAATATTTTTAGTTAATATTTGTAAACAAACATAAACACCTATAACTATATAAATGTTTTAAATTTATACGTTATCTTCAATGATAGCCAGTCAAAAACATCGAAAGTAGAAACCTTTAATTTCAAATTATATAAATTTTTATACATTGTATAAATAATTCAAAACAGTTTACAATCTATCGTTAACTTTTTTAAATTGATAAATAATCTCCTGCCGTTTGTCGTGCATATGTAAGCAACAATGCGCACGGCCATGTGCTTTCCACGGTTATGTGCACATCCTGCCGAGTGCGCTTCGGAGAACGATAGCATCTGTGCATCCGGTGCATCCTGCGCGCGTAGTTTCTATACTCTAGGACGGAAATTATAATTTAGTGACTCATGGGAATTGTCAAGCTATAGAAGAGGCCCAGAAACGCGCCTTTCTGTACTCGTTGTACTCAAATAGACAAACAGATAGAAATACTAGCATTTGCTATATTTGCGAACAAACGTAGCTCTCAACATTGAAACATCTTGTTTCTTGTATGCAGTAATTAATATTAATATCTATAAATATTTTATTATTGCAGGTAAATTTTATTAGGTATAAGAATTCAACATTCTTATTGTATAGATAGACAGATTGGCAAACATATATTTCTAGCACATTATTTATAGCTTTTTTTAAATTTATTTTAGTATAAAACTGTACATTTATTTTATAAATGTTTTATTGTTGCTTTTTTTAATATAATATGTCGAAATATAACACTAAATTTTTCAAAATTTTGACAAAAGAAAGAGAAGTATATGCAAAATGCAAATTTACATTAAACTTAACTATTTGTTAATTCTGTTAAAAAAAGTTTTGTAAAATGCAATTAATTTATTGAACACTAAAATATTAATAATATTTAAACGTATAATAACATTTTTTTACATTACTTTAGCAGCATAATATTTTAAATTAATTTGACAAGTAATATGCTATAAAAATTCTTAAAACCTAATGTTCTACTTCTTCCAACTTAAATATTTTATGTATTTACTAGTAGTAAATTTTTTATTATTCTAAGTTTAGATTAAATTATTTAAAATATTTTTAGTTCTAATAAACTCCAGCTAAAAGTTATTAGAAAAGTTTAATTACATTTTGCGCCGTAGTACTATTTGTTTTTGAAATTGTGTACGTTTGATACGTGAGGTAGACTTTTGGTGACCAATGTACCGAGCACGTTTGGGACCCCAAAGTAAATAAAAAAGACGTATTTCGTTAATGAAGCAGTTTAGGTTTAACCAACGGTCGATGCTAATTGTCTCTTAAATTTTGCCATAGACAACTCCAAGCTGGTTGGGAACTAAATGCTGCAAAAATGGTCTACAAAAGCAATTTATTGGTTATAGGCAGAAAAAAATATTAACATTTAACATACGCAATGTGCTAAAATTTCTTATACTTTGCAGTCGATCGTTTTTTTTTTAATTATTACTTTTGCTTTAAGTGTTGATTCAAATTTTGAGTGCAATTTAATATGTTGTTTTAAATCCACCGCAATTATTATTAAATTATTTAATTGTTTTAACAATAATTATAACATTTACTTAGTTTTATCTATCTTTTTAATTATTTCTAATCGAGCCTATATTTTTATATTTTATCTTAAATGAAAATTAAAACTATTTAATTTAAGCATAACAACTATTTAACGCGCCTAAAATGCGCATTTTATATATGTTTATTATCTTACAAAACTATAATCATAAATACCTGACAATAATACTTTTTTTTAAATTTAGAAATATATAATTGCGTTCAAAAAAAACTCAAATTCTCAATTTCTATTTCATTTGTCAAATTTACAGTTTAATTATTACTGGCGCTTTTCATTGTACAAAGCTCTCAAATTAACTGCGCCCATATTGATTGCTTACCAGCACAATGGCGCGGCAATGTTGACGGTGTATATCACGAGCTGTCAGCGCCGAGTTTTTTACTATTTATTTTAAATGCAGAATAAACAACAATAATACTTTACGGCGTTGTTTTTTAACTTAATTAGAATCATTTGGAATTAAACGGACAAAACCTTCTAATATGAAAAGTAGCAAGAAAACAATATAATCTTTAATTTATAGAAATTAATCTTAATAAAATAAATCATGTAATCAAGTAAGAGAATAAAGATTATTTTTTTGGAATTACACCATAAAACAACTAAATATTCTTCAATCACAATATCTTCTAAAGTTATTATATCTTTATCCTGTATAAAAAAAGTTGTATGTATAATGTTTAAAAATAAATGAAATGTTTTTAATCTACACATTTATTATTTTTTCATAAAATTATAAATAATAATACCGACGGAAAATAAATTGGTATTTGTTTAGCAGGAAACTCTCCAACATTATATTCAATTCTACACTATCATATTTTTTTGAAACCACAGTAATTGCAGTATGTCTAAAACACAATTTGTTAATATTGTCTATTTTAGCAATATTTATTTCTTCTTGCATCGTTAAATGACTCAAAACAAACACTAATGACACTTTACTTCAACCGTTTGTGTCTGGAATTGTGCCAATTCTAATTTTTGAATGCACTAGTATACAGATGCAATGTTGGGCTATAAATTTGCCTGCATTTTTTGTAACCAATTGATTTGATGCTTGGGCAATTTTACGTAATTACTGAAGTTTTATTACAAGCAACAATACTGGTATGCCGCTGCTGCAAAATCTATTATTAATTCGTTTGTTTAAACATTTATTGTTTTGGTAAGAAACGTTGTGCTCTATCAAATGCATAAAAGACAACTGCAAAAATATGATAAACGCATTTTGTAAACTTTAAAAAACTGTAAAATTGTTGAAAAAATTAAAGCGGCAAACTAAACTTGGATATAATTTCATTTTCTAACATATATTATAATCCTGCAGATTGTAAATTTATTATAAAATAAATATTTTTGTAATAAATAGATAACAATGTTATAACAATGTCTTTGCAAATTCTCTTTAGGAAACACATAAAATAAAGTATTTTTTAAGATACATAAAATAATCTTATAAAAAATTACTAAATTTTAATGTAAATTAACACTCAAATTTTTAATTAAAGAAATAATTTGCAAAAAACCTTAATAACTTTTGCGACTCCACTATATCAATACAATATTTTACAATTTTAATAACATTGTGAAACCACAAGTTTTTAATTAAAATAATAGTAGCAGCACCTAACAAATTATGGTTGCTATTTGATATATTGTCTCATAATTTCCATAATTATTATCAGATTGTTTAATAGTTTTCAATAACATTTTGTAATTAGATACTGAAAAAAAGTGTAGAAACCACAAATTTTTGTTAATGCCATTTCAATCTAAAATTTTCCGTTCTACAGTGCAACTTTTATTAATAATAAAATTTTTATTTTTTATTATTTATAAACAATTTTATAATATTGAATTTAATTATATGCAATTTGGTTTTACATTTTGTTTTCAATCAAAAATTGTTACTAGGAAAATAATAAAGTTGTGCATTTAATTAAAATAAACTCTCAACAACTGTCCATTTCGACAATAGTTGATTTGCTTATAAATTGAATTATTTCCTTGCGTTTGTTGTGCCTAATTGCTTTAGTTTACATTTCACGTCAAGTTGTCATTGTGCACGTCGGCGTTGACGCATGTAATTGTTATTATTGCGGAAATATTCTCGACCGCAAGAGCGTATGACTCCGCTGGACGAGAAAGCATTTGCATACGTTAAGCGGCAACGCGCTCGATCGCAAATTAACAGCAACTTGATGCACGTTGCTTACTTGCCTCAGCGGTAATTAATTTGATAATTAATAGATTCGTGCGGCTGTTAATTGCTTTTCAAAGTTGCAAAGCGACGTTGATGACAGAAATTTAGTGATAATTTACATTGATATATATATTGTTCAAAATTAACAATAGTCATTATACATATACAAAAATGCCCAAAAAAGTTGAAATAACTAAAATATTTTATGAAAAAACTGTTGTTCAAATTGATGGTAACAGTTGATAAAAAGTATGCTAAGTTATAAGATTTAGATAAAAGATACTTAAACTTAATAACAATTTATAAACAATTTAAAAAAAATTGCAAAATGTATCAGGAAATACATTTATTAAAATTTCTTGCTTCTTGCAATTACTTGATATTTGAATGTAACTATTTTAATAAAATATTTAAATTATTTAATAACATTTAATACTAATTTTCATTTCATATTTTTATTTCTAATTGTAATTTGTTTATTGCGATTTTAAATTTTTTACAAAATATTTACTATTAATGAATTTTTAAATTTTGGATTTAATCTTGTTAGGTTTCAGTTAAAATTAATAATTTTTTAACAATTGAATATTGTATTTTATTGTTTTATTGGCGATAAGTTGATTTAAAATTAGATTTGCATTAAATCTCAGACAAATTTAGCGCTGGCGTTTTAGTTAAGGCATAATTAATCGTTGCAAATAGGATGTAGTAAAGATGAACATATGCAATTGGAAAAATGGCGGCAAAATTTACGGCGGTATTAATTACGTTGCCGTGCTCAAAGGCAATAAATAATTATTATTGCATTGCCAGCTATGCGGAAAAGTGCGCTGGTGTTATGTACGTGATTTGTAATTACGCAATTCCAAGAGCATTAAGCGGAATTATTGTTATTTGCAACTCACTCAATTTGGTTTTAATTCATTACAAAGAGAAACAAGATTAATATGTTAGAAATTAAATGCTTTCTGTTTACAATTAATGTATTATCAACACTGTTATTAATATTTTTAAAAACAATCTAAATAATGTAGAATAGGTTACATACTGGCATTTAAAAATAAGCTTTAATAAAATAATTTAAAAAAGCAATAATAGAAAAGTCTAAAAACATTGATTAATGTTATTATTATATGTTATTTTAGGTTCAATTAGATATATAATCTTGAAGTTAAATTTATAAACCTATATAAATCGTACAACCTTTTCACTTAAGAGATGAGCAATTTAAATTGAAAAAAATTATTGCTATATGATTGCTTAGATAAGATTTCAATAATTCCAAAATAATCTTCATTGCCTAACAATGCAAAAATACTTAAATAATTTATATTATTTAGAAGATTATCTAATAGTACCTTAAAAATAAAATTCTAAATAGGACCAAAAAGGAATATAAGTAAGGTTATGGATGTAATGAGAAGATTATTTAAGTAGTATGAGAGGAAGTATGTAACATAATTACTTAATGTTCTGCATTGTAAGTAGTGGGCGATATTATTATTTATACTAAAAATTTAGAAAAAGCATTATGACTTCATTTATTTACAATTAAACTTAAGTGAGGTTGACTGAAATAAATTCATTTAGAACGTGGGAGATAGGCAAATTTTGCAACAACATATAAATATAATTTTATTTATTTTAAATTGTAAATAATGTTGTTTATTTTTGCATTTTACATTGAATTAATATGCGTTTGCATTTTATACGACAGTTGCTAGTTACTATATACAAAATTACTCGAAACACTTACCAATGTTTTTTGTCTAAATAGTATTTCTAAATCATTTGACTATTTTTTTCTACTCATTTAAAACGACACCACATTCTAAAGGTGGGACACCTGGGATACTCCGTAGTAAAACCGCCTGCACGTTGAATATTAATGAATGCACTTACAGCACGCTCTTGTCTTATAAAACTAGCCCAATGTTCAGCTTGCGTTTTTTGCTCTCCTTATGTTCCTGGCGCGCATGAAACTGACACCATTTTACAAACGTGCGCGTACTAGAAATCTAGTTTTAAATTAAACGTATTTTACCGAGCATCTTTGCTTAAAACAAGCACCGCATGCAAAACGTGCTCAACGTTCAACACGACTGAAAACATAGTCAACAAAATGAATACAAGAGCTATTTATGAATATGTTGTATAACACAACAATTGTTAAAGTTATTCTTTATTTATAAAGACATTTGGCTAGTTGTATTTCATGTAATAAAAATAGAAGCAAAATGGTATGCAAGTGAATTCGAATTTGTATAATAATATAATAATAAAGTCAAAAGACTTTGAAAAAAATGATGTAAATTGTGTTTTAAACAAAGTTAAAATAAATTTAGTCATATTAATGATGTTAATTGGCCTTGTTTTAAAAAACGTTTAATTAAAAAACCTATCAAATGTAAATGTACCATAAATATTATTTTGTTTTTACTTAACTAATCTTTAAAGTTACAATTTACTAAATAATCATTAGTTATGTTAATTTTTATTTTATAACATTTTTTTGTAAACATTTAAAATTTATATTAATTTTGTGGAAATTTGTTTCGACATTTTTGTAAACATGGCGTTCCGGATTTCCGGTGTTCTTCTATTGTCAACTTCAGACGAGCATGTTCTGAATACAGTTTCATGCAATATTAAATACCAAAATGCAACTACTTATGTTCCAGTAGCACGTCAATAATATGCCCACATTGTTCATACAATCGTCTTTAAAAGAACATCTTCGAAAAACATAAATTAAAATCTAGAAAAACTAGCATTTATTAAATATCTCTGGAACTAGCAATAAAAATGATTATTTTTCAATATTTATCATTAAATCAAAATTAAAATTAAAGAAAAAAATATTTGAATTTTTTATAAATTGTTTTTATTACTTAAAAGATTTCTGTATGTTTACCTAATGTTTCTGCCACGTACTTTAATACCACGTAGCACTATAAATATATAACACGCAGCGCTGCTTTGTTGTAATTGAATTAAACTTGACAGCATCAATAGAATGTGCGCACGTTATCTCGACGCAGGAAGAAGAAAAAGTACCTTCAACAAAAAACTAGCGTTGGCACAAGGAATCAGTCAGATTTATTGCAAAATAAACGCACAGCTAATACATAAAAAACCGTCAGAAAAGCGGTAACAAGGCAACGTTTTTCTTCCTGTCACGTTTCCGTGGTAAAGAGTTAGGAATATTGATTAAACGTTGCCAAACTTTAAACACATTTTTGTGTGTTTTATAGTATAAAAGAAAGAAAAGATTAAAAATTTTATAGAGGGATTAAATTGAAAATATCCTTTATAATTTACGTGTTAACAAGTGGAAATAATTATTAATTAATGCAATGTATACGTACCCATGCAAATACTAACTGAGCGTATTATTACCGCGGTTTTTATGATGAACAATTTTAATTTAGAAAACGTGTAAATTCTAACGAGAATTTATTAATTAAATGCTCAGCCACACATTATGTGCTTTCCACATATGGTTGGAGATTCATTTTACTAATTATAATTTCATGATGAGTAAATTGATAATATTATATTTAATGTATTAAATAATAATACAGAATAATATGTTTCTCTAGAGCTATATTAATTTCAGAGAAATGCAACCATAATTAACTTAAATTTTTATTTCTTTAAATAATTTTATTTTTGTATTTTAAAAATGTTGATTTATTTAATCTAGTTTAATTTTTTATAGTAAATAAATATTTGTTGAATGCATTGCTTAGAATGCTTTTATTAAATTACCTAAAATTGTTAACTATTTCATCATCATTATCATCATGAATTCCAACTCTTTTTATACTTAATTCGGGTGTAGGGCGTCGTAATGTGTGACTTATGAACGTACTGCAACTACATCGATCATAAACCAATTTCGTTCTTAACTTCTCTCCACTGACTGCATAGTAGCTGCACCGTTTTTCTGCAGGCTGCAGACTCTCAGCCTGGTTTTAAACTACAACGCTGCTAAGAAACTACAATGCGTTGTTGATTGTGCAGCTAAGACAGTTTAAATATTGTTAATAAAACTATTTAAATATGTTAAATTTTTTTATATAATAAAATTAATTTCACTTTAATTTAAATTGCATTGAAATTAAAATTTTTCATTTTTACTAATTTATTGAGTTAATTTTTATCAAAAACCAATAAATTTTTATATTTATTTGTTAAAAATTTATGTGAAAATGTAAAATTGGACAGAGTCTAAGCAAGTATGAATTTGCCTTCTATTAAAAGCTTCTATGTTGTTTTTTTGGGTTTAAACAGTAAAATATAAAAGTAAAAATTGAAATTAATTTTCTGTTATGTATTTTTTCATGTTATAAATAATTTTTTAGTTATTTTTTTAAAGAATAAAAATATTTATATTCAATTATATATATATTATATATAAATTTTAAAATTTATTCCTTATTAACCATTATTTTAATCAGTCAAAAATAATTATTTTCTGGCAACAACTAAACTTTGTCATTAACGCCAAACACAACAACTAAGTCTTTTAAGTTGACGTGCTTCATTGCTGCGCACAAGAAATTGGCTATAAAATCTTCTTTCTCCACTCCTCGGTGGATACTAAAGACATCTGTTTCTAAGCGCATGTTACGCGTCTTTATTTATTTACTTTTTGTTCCACGCAGAAGACTATGTTTAACGAGATCCGATTGTTTCTGGAATAAATCGAGAGCAGATTCGGTTTGGCGTAACAACTGCCAGCGGAGGGTAACCGGGTGATGAAGTGATAAATCAAACACAAATTTTACGGGATGATAATAAATACAGTAGTAAGGTATCATATTTTAGCGATAATACTTTTAGTAAGAGATGTTTTTTAATGAGCAGGATTAGGTGTTGTGATTGGTGCCTCAAATTAAGGATGAGATGTTTAAATAGTTGTAGATTCATATATAAACTAATAATTTTATATAAACAATGTATTTTGTTACAAAATATTATTATAGAAAACTTTGTTCTAGTAAATCATTAACAAAGAATGATAGTAGAAAACAATCAATATGCCCAGTGTCTTTATCCCTCAAATCAATATTAAAAAAAAATATTTTTAATACTGTTTAATTAAAAAAATAATTGACAATTAATAAAACTGATATTTATAAATATTTATTTTATTTGCCAATATAAATAATATTATCAAATCTCTAAATTCTTACGCAACACCAACCAAGAACAAAAAACATAATACAATTTTCAGGCGGTTCTCTTTGCAAACCGCATCAGCAGCCAAGTAAAAAGTAGTTAAAACGCAAACGACGTGTGGCGTTGAGCATGATTGCGGTCGGATAGTCTAACTCTGTCAGTGCCGCCGCCACCGCCCGCGGTTGATATGCGTTTTCCTCTGCGGGCGGTCGCGTGTCAGGCGGCGATTAACAGACGTTTGGATTCCAATTTGCGCATTCAACACGCGTACAGAGCATATTTCATTCTGAACGTTTTTTTTAATTTCTGCATGGCTGCTGTTTATTGCCATCTGCATGGTAAATGTTTTAGAAAATTGTAGCAAGTGCAATGCAATTATTAACACAGATAGTAAATATATTTTTTATTTTATTTTAATTTTGAAGCATACTGCAATTATGCCAACAACCGGCACTGTACATAGCCTTCATTTTATTATACTGTATCAACTACAAGAGTTATTAGCAGTAATGGAATTGAATACTCTGAAAATATATATTGTATTAAATATAACCTCAGCAGGATTCAAACCTGTGTTCCCATAATATGCATATTGCTATCACTGCTACAGTCAAACAGTTTATCGAATGAGTTACGGTAAGGAGCAAAAAGTACAATTGATTTGAACTTTAACGTTTTCTGTTTTGTTGTATGTTTATTAAAAATAAATCTGACTAAAATCAATTTGTATTAAAAAACATTATTTGAATCAAATATATGAAATGTTAAGTGTATTTAGTTAATGTAAATTTACTTTTTTTAAAAATTTATTTACAATAAAATTGTGAGGTTAGATGACGACGTAACAGGGTTAAAATCAAATTATTTGTTGTGTCCTGCAAATTTCACTACTTGTCAGTAGTGAAAAAACTAAAGTTGTTAGGGAAAAAAAAGGTTGGATTATAATAATTACTGAACGTGCGTGTTAAAACGTCGAACGGGAGCAAATCGAAAAGCTTAAAGTTTGAGGTTACGTGTTGCGGTACAAGAATAGAATACCTGATAGCATAATTAATTTCTGATTGAAAGTAACAAGAAACAGTGCAATAACCGCAAGCAATTTTTATGTAAAAGTAATAAGTGTAGAAACCAAAATATAATGTGTGCTCCAGTTAAATATTTATTTATTTAAATTATTACTTAATAATCATATTAATAAAATAAACCCTTGTATTAATTTTTAATATACGTGTTTGAAATGTATGCAACCAATAATACTCATTATTTTTAATTCCATCAACAAAAAGAAGTTTTATGTTAAAATAAATTATTTACAATAAAATTCAATTTTTTTATTTTTTGTTATTTTGGAACTTGCGTTTCTATGATGTTAGTGTATTTGATAATTTTTTGCAAAATTTAAAAAACAATAATAAATCAGTTTGATTTTGGTGTTTGTGCTAAAACAAAATAAAATTAAACTTGTATTTCTATTTAATAATTTTAATTTTTTTGTAAAAATGTATTTTAATAAAAAAATTTATTACGTTTTTAATATTTATTTTAAAATATTTATAAAATATAGTAACATTTATAAAAATGGTGAAAAATATTTAAACTATTAAATACGTAACTGGAATATTTAGATTGCTTAAATTTATATATTCTAAATCATTTTAAATAAAACCTTAATTTATGAATAAAACCAAATATATTTGCACGTACAAAGGTTAACTGCAAACACTCTCCGTGCAGTATAGAATAGTAACGAAGTTGATTGTTATCTGTGAATAGAATAACTTATATCTTAGACCATTCATATGCTTTCGTGCGTATAATTCCGAATAGATTAAATTCAGATGCAGAATACACACCTTGAAAGTTAAAAAATATAAAACTCGAATACCCATTATTCACCGTTGTCAGCTAAACTATGCAATAAATCAAGGAATTTATATTGAGATCATCCTCAACAAACTTCAAAAACAATGATATATGATTCAAAGCATTTTATACTTCTTAACATATCAAGTTACAGTTTTTAAATTTAAAGTCACAAATTAGTTTTAAAAAGTCATGATTTTTGATAAAAATGTACAAATTAATAAATAATACAAGGTATCTGTATAATGTATATTCATTTAGTTGTTTCTAACAGAACAGATTTGTTAATTTAATGGAAAATTATTAAACTTTACTTTACACAGGAAATTAAATTACCAATATTTTTATTTTGTGTACATAATTAAAACAGGTAAATATTACTCTTAATTGCAAAATACTAATATGTCGGCATTATTTAGTTTTATTAATATCATATAAATTTTTTATTTATTGTTTAATTTTGTAGATACAAAGAAATTATGACCAACAATAATAAAAAAAAAAACTATCAAAAAAATTATTTAAGATCAAAATTAGTTTTTTTATTAAGCTGTTTTTGAATTATTTTGTGGCTCTATACAATATAGAAAACATTATAGTTTAAAAAATTAGACTTTAGAAATAGATTTTATTAGATAAAGAAAAAATTAAAATAAAAAATTGATGTATATATTTTTTATCTTATATATTTTATATGCAGTATATGTACGTTATTCAAACTCTTTTTAATTTATTCTCATTTCTTGGATTATTTACAAATAAGATTATTTATATAAAATATATTATAACATGTTGAATGTTAAATAATTTGTAACCACATATGACTAAAATGTGCTCAAACTTTTCCGGTTATCAAAAGCAGAGCGCTTAAGATTGTCAAGTATCTTCCGTCGCATCGTGACATTAAATATGAATAAGTTACGTAAGTAACTTGATTTTAAATAGATTAAAAGAGAGTACTTGTATAGAAATTTTGTTTTAAGTTTGTATAGCACTTTTTGATTTCTGTAGTTTATGGCGAATCTTAAAAAGCATTTCAAAAGAATCCACATTAAAGATATCTGTAGGGTAAGTGCAGTGCATAAATGAATTAAAAATTAAACAAAAAATTAGATATACCTTTAAAATAGAGGTTTAAATAGAGTAAATGATACCCAAACAAAAAATATTTAAAAAATTTATTGATTTAAAAGAGTTCTAGAATATTTTACCTTCAAAAAAATTAAAAATTATCTTAACAAAATATATTCAAATAATTAGATTATATTTGTTGTTAAATTTATTTTGTTGTCCTAAAAATTTTTTTACATTTTTGTTTAGAACGTTTTTAAGTCACGTTTAGGCCTTAAACTTTAGTATAAGAAATAAAACAAATCAAATGTTGTTTTTATTATTAAATTATTTTTTTAATTGCACGAAATAATTATATATTGCATTGTGTTGCTAATATTAAAAAGTGTTTGATTTCTTTTAGTCTTCTTTCTAACAGTTTATTAGTAAATAACAATTAATAAATAATTTGTTAGTCAACAGTTATAATATTTTTACTATTATAATATAATTACTGTATTTTATTATCACATTTTTATTGTACTAAAATACAATAAATAACAATGATGTTATCTAAAGGTTAGAAATAAATTTATTAATGATTACTTTAAAAATGAACCATTTATTAAACATCTCTAAACTAACTATAATTTTATTTTCTAATTATTAGATGCAAATATACAAAACATTTTGCATTTTATAAATTTTTATTTATTAATTAATTTAATATAAATTATACATTTTTCAATAATTTTTATACTAACAAATATTATTTCTTAAATTGTTTATAATAATTTATTTGTTAGTATTTGTACAATATTTATTATAAATTAATTATTATATTTCAAGGTGTAATTAAAATACAAATTATATTCTCATCCATTTTTAACTCTTTTTTAAGTAACATACACCTTTTTGTAAATTTTCAATTTTTTTATTCTATTCTAGGATTTTCCCGTCGTAAACAAGCAAAACTTTTTGCCAACTCAAGAGGCTGTCATTTACATTATCATAATTTGTCTAAAAGATTCCTGGCAAATTCAGCGCGCTCGCTGCAGCGTCTATAGGTTGCGTTGGTTTCAATTAAATTTTATTTTTCTAATTAGTTTCATTAAAAGTTTTATAATCAGATTTGTGCTGCGGCTTTTCGCTAGTCTTGGTTGGAGTTATTCATCGCCGAATGCTTTGAGAATGAAAGCCAAACTTCCTACAACTTCCACTTTCTGAAATGCATAACTTTACCAACATAGTTTAAGATAATAATAAAGATTATTTTATATTTTAAAAACGTGCCAAATAGTAAAAGATCACTGTTTTATAAAAAATTAAACATGTAATTTTAGTATAATTTTAATGGAAAATAAAATACGTTAAAAATAAATAAAAAAATTTATAACTTTTTAAATTATGCATCTAAACTAGGTTGTAAAGTAGGTTGTAAAAGTATTGTTGAGTGTGATACTTGAAAACAAATACAACATTAGGAATACGTACCAACTAATACACAAACTAGAAAATATTACACTCACTCCTAA
>JAODIE010022008.1:0-25937 GCA_027575565.1 Diploeciton nevermanni
TGGAGAAGAATGGCATTAGATCGAACTAGTTGGAGGAATAAGATAAGGGAGGCCAAGGCCCGAACAGGGCTGTAGTGTCATTGGAAGAAGAAGTATTTATTTTAATAGTGAGATAAAATCTAGAAGGAAGTATAAACCCCTACGCGACATAACTCGAGGAGGTAGTTGTAAGCCATACTCTCAGAAGGTGACACGTGCTAAACTACAACAACTGAAAACTCTTGGCAATCAGTTGAAGAAGACAAAGAAAAAGTATCATCAAAAAATCTATCAACGTCTTTTAGCCGATGTAATTTGATGACGTAATCATGAAGTACAAATATTATACCTATCAGCCTCAAAGCAATGATTTCTTCAATAACGATGAAATACGCATATTAATCAATCAGCAAGACTTATTTACTTATTTGTGTGAAAACGATCTTTGCATAACCGGTAGCGTAGAAGAAGTGTTGGATGAGGCGGGTGTAATTAAATTTTCAACAATAAATTATAATGGCTTCTGTTTTCTATTTAATAAAATTTGTTAGGAAACTAACGGAGTGGAGATTGTTAAAGTGCGAGACGTTGGAATTTTGAGTACAATTAGAGAATAACTTTTTCTTTCTTAGCATGATTGTAAACTTGCCATTGTAGGCTGGCAGCGTGCAAGTCATTAGCCAAATTATGAAAAAGACGGGCTATTTTCAGTTCATATTTCACTAAATTTTTTGCTCGGATTTGCCGCAGACTATTTCAGAATAGTTTCTAATGCAAAGCAGGACTTAATTCTTCTACGCTCGAGAAACGATAAGGACTTATCTATTCAAAATCATACAATTAAAATTGAAATTTTCGAATAGCATGTGTCTCATTTGCAAATTAACGATGCATTGCACTTGAAATTTATAAATTAAATTTAAAACGCGGAATTATGCTTGCGTTTCGTTGCTGGGAATTGCATGAGCTCCCTGCTCTACAAAATACGGAACGTGACATCTGGTCGGTAAAGACCAGCACGACTTTAAAAAGGGTAGATATGTCATTTTAGCGTTTCATACGGATAAGCGTGATGTAATCAATGCGATTTCAAGCACTTTTAATTATTGCAATGTGCGGAATATAAAAATTTTCCTAAACTCCAATTTATATCCTTATAGTAACATGAATTTAAATATTCTGTAAGACTACTTACTTGCATATCAGATGTATGCAACGTTTAATTAGAGTTTCACCAATCGTCGTTACAAGCCGTGCTTATCAACGAACAACTTCCTTTATACAATATTCTACGTTTTTTATGTTTCCAAGTAGAAAAAATCGGTTAAATCGTCGACAATAAATTAGTAAATTTAAATGGAAGCTCGTAAGCCATTCCCACCCAATACACGCGTTTATTGTCTAGTGATTTGCAATTCACTCGCAGAGTATAAACCTCTTACAGGCACCGTGCAGAAAATTATTTTTTAGGCAGTCGTCTATCTATTGATAAAGAATTTTATAACTTGATATACAAGGTTTCAGAACGCCGCAATTTACACCAAAAAAACTGGCGTTAACCTACGATGGCAAAAATATTTACACATTCATCTTTAAATTGGTAATTCTTTTCAAGCAGCTTATGCAGTAAAATCAAAAAAACTATACAATGGTTGGGGCAGATTTACCATGGTATTAAATACAATAGCGGAAATGTTAATTTACATTTCATCAATACTATCGTTCAAAAGAATCCGGCAGAAACTGTAATAATAGAGGGCGCCCCTAAGCTGGAATACTTGAAAAATTTCTACTTTCATTTTAATATAGAAAATTTGGAAGGAAAAAAAAATTAATTTTTATAAACAGTGGATTTTTGACTGCAATAAGCACAGTTTATTGTAGGCTATTTGTTCAAGACAAAATGTTATTGATTTATTTAATGAATTAAATAAGTAATATTTAATTTCATTTATTTTTTTTAATTTATTCTAAACACACTTTAAAAAACGGTGTTTGCAAGCAAATAGCATACCACATTTTTTTATCTCAAATTTCATAAACTAACATTTCAACTTCAACATTCCTTCTTCCAAATCTTCTCATAAACATTTTGGTATTAAATGGTAGCAGATCAATATATACTAGATAACATACATGAAAAAGGTGTAGATTTAAATGTGATATATAAAAATGATGTATGTTTAGATAAGTAATTACTCTCTTCTGCTCCACTTCTTCTTTGTCTTCTTTTCTTTCTTTTTCTCTCTCCGCATTTTTCTAATCGTTCTGCTCATTTTCCTCCTCCATATTATACTCCTCTCCCTCATTTTCTAAAAACACGGTTTCCCATCCTATATTATTATTATTATACATATTATTATTATTATCATTATGAAATTTTGGTATGATACTATATAACTTCAGAATTGATAGCTTTCATTGAATTTCATAAAAAAGTTTATTCAAGATATTTTATAATTTTTAGTATTTTAATATCATTACCTGAATAATATGCGGAATTAAAGTTAAAGGTACCCGATTAACCACCTCTGCATAATTCCGCTTGTTTGCAATCATGTTTTTCGACACTGCAGCAAGCGCGATGAATTAAATAAGTGTTTGGTTTGCGATCGAGTAGAAAAATGTTTAAAATATGAATTGTTAGAACAGATTATTGCATACGTGCAATTGTGGGAAAATTAAGGAAGAAGAAATATAATTTGTATTGTTTGCAAAATAAAAAAGAATAATTTGCAAAATTAAAGTTGAGGGGCATTCGGTTAACCAACTCTCCGTTTGTTTGCATGCCAATGCAGCAAATGCAAATGCAGCAATTGTAAGGACAGAAGTCAAGTTCGGTTTGCGAACGAGTAGAAAAATGCTTAATTATGAATTGTTAGAATGCATTATTGTGTACGCGCAATTGTGGAAAGGAATTTAAAAATGTATATTTTGTATTGTTTACAATATTAAATCATTGTTCTTAATTAATTTTTAAGTTGAAAACAAGTGTAAATTTGCTAACACGTCAGTCGCAACGAGTTTTCTCAGCAAGTTTAAAGAGTGCCGTTTGGGAGCGGAATTTTGTCGGCAGTATCGCTTGAGAAGTAGATAAGCGGTAATGGTATATATGCATATTAAGTGACTTACTACAAAATTTGGAAAATCCATTGTTGTAGAATTGAAAGATTGTCAAGCGTTCTTACCAAAACGATTCGCTATTAGGTTTGATGGAATAAATTCTGAGCAGTTTAATTGATTGTGGAACCAAGCTAGTTTACAAAGAACAGAAGAAGTGTGCATATCGGAGCAGAAATAGATTTTAAATTATTAGTTAATTTGAAAATGGACGGTAACAATATCATCAGTAAAATATCGGAACGTTTTTCTAGATGTTTAAAAACTAGTAATTATGAAAACCTGTTTAAGTATAATTTTGTACATCTAAAAACGTTCTACAATAAGTTGCGCTTAATAAAAAATGGAAAACCCTTTAATATTGGAGCTTTACTCAGGATTGAAGCTATCATAACTTGGATTTATTATTATAATCGTAAGATTAATGAACGATTGCGTCAATCTACATCGCATATCGCATACCCAAAAACAAAAATGTGCGTAAATATCAAGAGGTAATACTCTTAAAAAGTATTTTAATATTACATAACCCCATAATACTTTTAAATAGTATTCTATTATTACATAATTCTAATAGTTTTAAATTTTTAGCCTGAATCGGTATTTCATAATCGAATTCAAATTGGTATTTTACATAATTCTGAAAACTATCTGGATTTGAAAGTAGTAGATATAAAGCGCGGGTTCTAGATCCACCACCACCACAGTTCAGAGCCACCTATTGGTGAGTGGGAGTAGGGTTTTTTCTTCAACGCTACCTATCGGTGAGTGGGGGTAAAGTTTCTTCTTCAACGCCACCTATTGGTGAGTGGGGGTAAAGTTTTTTTGTGCAAGATGTTTTCCCCGTCAGTAGATGGCGCTACGGGTATTAAAGTCAGAAATGTACATGTTGAACTCAAACACGAAAGTATTTTATTACGATTGCATACTGTTGGAAATGGGGCAACCGGGAGTTTTGAATCGAGTATTCAGAAGTAAGGTTGCGGGAGTTTAAAACAATTAATAATCTCAATATTTTGATTAAAGGTAGATTCTAATAATAAACAATTCATGATTACAAGTGTATTAAATGAGTGAATAGTGACCCCATGCATAACTGTTTATTCTATCATCACTGATGCATCCTTTATTGTCTAAGAACGATCAACATTTTTTCTGGATCAGTCTAGATAATGTTGATGTCGAATTTTATTTTCTAGTACCCCTTTCTTTATGTTTTTATTTTTATTAATTTTATCACCTCCATCTAAATGCTGTAATAGGTTTTTTGACATAAGAGCAACAATTTGACTCATTGTTAATTTACCATATTCATATTTAAATAGACCTAATTGCGCTTTATTTTGTAATTGAATTTTATGAACATTATTTGATACAAAGTTTGAAGTATCAAAGTATGATGGGTGCTGTGATATGAGGTCGTACGGATTTTTTTCACCAGTAAAATAAATTGTTAAACTATCTGTATCAATATATAATAATCTAGATAAATTATTCGGATAATGTTTCTTAATAAAATCATAATGAAAACTATACATTAAAAATTTTTCAATCTCAAGAATGTTGAATCCAATAAAGATTGGTTTATTCAGTAGAATATTTGTAGGGTTCAATTAAATGGCGACCATATTTTCGTTAAATATGGTGATATTTCTAAAATTAGGTTTAGCAATTAGTGTAGCTGCACTCGGTTTATATTTATTTTTATCGTGACCATAAACTAGTTTAACATTATTGTCGTTATAAACATTTTTGAGGGTTTTACCAAAAATTGCATTATTTAATAATTTATAAAAGTCTTTCTTGAATTGGTTTGTAGCCTGTTGTCGCAATTTTGTATTCATATCGATATAACACTTTAGCCATGGAGATTGTTTAATCTTTAGCGCACAATTAATATTTTCGACTACTAAGGCATTCTTTATAGCCATCTTAATTGTTCTGTTGTGTAATACATAATTTTGCTTATCTTTTAATGTGGTTAATAATTTCCGCTGTTTGCACATTGGTAGCAGTTTATTTTTACACAAAAACAGTAATTCGTTGTGTTTCTCATGTAACTCATGCAATTATTTATTATTAATATCAAGAATATAACCTACATCACTTTTATCATCTATTTCAAAAAAATTTCTATTTAATGGCTGTTTTATCTAATCATAATTACTAATTGGTAGATATTGGGACATTGTTCTTCCGTATAAATTATTTGCATCCCAATAACGTAAATAACTTGTATGTAGAGATGCGGCATTATTGTTTATAAACTTATTATTAGCCTTGGCAAAGCGATGCAAACATTGACTTCTACCACTTCGAATACTATTTTGAATAAAATTAATCATACTATAATCAGTAGCTAATTCTAGTTAGACAATTGTTAATTTTAACATCGCATTCCAGCTGAGACCGGGAGCGGTAAAATAATATGCAGGGTCTAAAGAATATTTATTTATAATATGTTTCACGAAGGTTGTCGAAAACATTGGTTAAGAGTAGAACATCAACTTTCAGATGAAGGTTAGAATAATCTTGCAAATTTTGATAGTTAAACGTGTGCCAGATATTTTGTGCATGTGCATAATCCGCATCTGTGATGTTTGTACTGTTTAGCTGGCTGAGGAATGCTTCTTTTTCCAACAGCTCCGTGTTATTCAGTTTCTTCCAAGAATCAATAAATTCATAAGAAAAAACACTCTTTCAAATCATCAATTCTTGTTGCACAGTATTTGTAAAATATTTTTCAATATGTTTGTGTGATGTAAATTTCAAGACAGTTTATCCAAACTTGTACTCATAAACTTAAACGTGTCAATAAAGCGTAAATCCATATTAACCGCCTGGTTATCAACACAATCCACTTTAATTTTCTTCGAGAAAAAAATGTATTTCTTTTTAGTCTGAACAATGACTTGTACATTAGTATTTCTATCTTCCTCCTCCTCTTTACAGCCTAATTGTGTGATAAAAAGGTGAGAATCATATCCTGATAAATTGTGAAAATAAACTGGTATGAATTTCGGAATTTTATAATTTAGATTGCACTTGTAGTGTGCGGGGCCGCGATAACGACCGGTTATGTGACAATGATCCATTACTTTATAGTTTTCCAAAGTAAACGGTTACTCACAGATAAAGCACTCTTCTGCATATATGTACTTCAACGCTTCAAATCCTGTAGGTTTGATAATTGGGATAATATTTTTAAAATATGTATTATAAATGAAATGAAGCTCATTAGTTAGTTTTTCTATAAATTTTTCCACCCAATCATTGCCGGTGTATGAAATATATTTATTTAATCTTGAATCAAAATTGTACATAACATAAAAAGCAAACGCAAACAGTGTGTGTTTTTGCGTTTTAGTATTTTTTTTAACTCCTCACCGATTTCAACTGGTTCCAAGATCGATTCAAAATCTGCGACGATTACAAATGGAATTTTTATTTTCCTTTCGTAATGCGTAAAACAATGAAGATTTCTTGGAACTAGCTGGCTTGTGTGAATAGTTTTGTACTTATTAGTGGCAGGCCTCATAATCGATATTTTATTACAACCATATTTTAAATAATCTTATAATTTGAAATTATTATGAAAAACTTGTAAAGACACATCACAGATATCGAATTTATGGTTTTGCAAGCTTTATTGAGTGTTGACTAACTTTTCGAAATTTTTAATTATTACATAGTGCATTTTATTATCTTTATGCACTACTAATAAATTAATATGCTGTTGTTTCTTTTGTTTGGTAAAATAGAAAGGTCCTCCGATTTGATATTTTCTGTCTTTACTATCAAATTGCAAGTCATATGTATTGATACTATAATTATTTATTGATTCAGTTTTGCCTAAATCTTGAATACTGCATGGTAAATTATTATTATTTATTTTAATTTTATCAAAGTGTTTACGATAGCTGTTCATACGTGTAACATTATTGTTAACAGGATATAAAGCCGCAAGTAGACTCCAAACGATACAAGCATTAACATCATTAACCACATTAATGCAAGTTTTCTTATTTGCAATCGGTTGCGGTAATTCAATAAAAGTACCTCTACGCAGTGGATTATTTTTATTGATGTTGATTATTAAATGAGAAATGTTTTTTAATGCCCAATTACTACTACTTTCTTGGAACTCTTTGCTTTTCTTTAGAATTTTCTCGAAGAAATGTTCACATATACTGTTTAAATCACTTGTTTTAGTCACAATTTGAAACTTTGTATTGAATGATTTCATGTCGAATTCAAATGTGTCATCATCGTTGTTCTTGGTGTTATTACTGCTTATTATTTTTATGTAGTTGGCAAATAGTTCCATATTTATTTTACAGTTTAAAAACTTTTGGTTGCTAATTGCATTACTTCTATACACTTTCTATACACCGCATTCAAAAAGGTGTTAATATTTAAACGTTTATTATTATAAATTATTATAAATTATATAACATTTAAATTATAATAAAATGCGATGTTTAAAAGCACTCTGTAGCAATTGTACTCTTTCACTACATTGTTCACTTTCATGTTTAATATGCAATTTAGATCGTAAATGTGTTAGATAGTGCGTTTTTACTTTAAAACCCACATTACATATTTCACATCTGAATGCAAAAAGAATTGCTGCAGATGTTGATGGCACGTCTTGTTCCCTCGTTGTCGTCATCGTCCGTGATATTTTACACATTCATTTAGCCATGGATTTGCTATTATTAAATTTATCCATCTCTATTTTATGCGTTTTTACTTCAAAATGTCTCTTTAAACTGTCTAAGCGTAAGAACGATTTATTGCACACATTACATTGATAGAGCTGACACGTCGATATTGGTGTCATAATCTACGCAAACTGTTCCGTCAAAGTTAGCGGCAAATTGTTTTGAAACACTTAACATTCTTCCAATAGACTTATAATTATAATAAACTCTTATCCACTTCTAATAAATCGAGCGATAAAAACTTCATTTTGAACCGCGCTGTTTGGGGTGATTCAACGTAATTGACGTGCGAGCTTGTGCCAGCTTCAAGTATTCATTACATATTTCCCCCCTCTACAATTGCATGTACGTAATAATAAAATGTGCTAACAAAATAATTTTTTACTCAACCACTTAAAATGGCTGCAGTAAAAAAAAATGCAAGCAAGCGGAGAGTGAATTCAACTGTAATTCCGCATATTAATAGACATTTGGAATAAACTGAGAATAAATAAACTCAAGATTATATATAACTTATTTAATTAATTGAATAAATTAATAACATTTTGTCTCAAACAAACAGCATACGATAAACTGTGATTATTACAATCAAAAATCCACTGTTTTTAAAAATTAATCGTTTTTTCTTTCAAATTTTTTATATTAACAATATGAGAATATAATTTTTTAAAATATTTCAGCTTAGCGGCGCCCTTTATTATTACAGTTTCTGTCGGATACGTTCAAACGATGGTATTGTTAAAATGTAAATTGACACCTCCGCTATGGTATTTAATACCATGATGATGCTTTTCCAACCATCATATAGTTTTTTGATCTTTCTGCATAAGCTGCTTGAAAGGAATTACCGACTTGTAAATGAATGTGTGAATATTTTTACCATTGTAGGTTTACGACAGTTCTTTTGGTGTAAACTGTGGCGTTCTGAAGCTTTGTATATCAAGATATAAAATTCTTTTATTTTCCATTATTGATAGACAGACAGGCAACTGTCTAGAAAATAATTTCCTGAACAGTGCCCGTAAGAGGTTTATACGATGCCAGCAAATTGCAAATCACTAGACAATAAGCGCGTGTATTGGGTGGGAATGACTTACGAGCTTCCATTTCAATTTCCAAATCTACCGTTCACGATTAAACCAATTTGTTCTGTTTGGAAACATCAAAAACGTAGAATATTGTATTAAGGATATTGTACGCTGATAGGTACGGCTCATATTGACAATTTGTGAAACTCTGACTAAACGTTGCATACATTTGATATGCCAGCAAATACTCTTGTAAAATATTTAATTTCATGTTATCATAAGGATAAGATTTGGAGTTTAAATAAATCTTTATATTCTGCACGTTGCAATGATTAAAAGTACTTGAAATCGCATTGTTTACATCACGCTAATCCATATGAAATGCTAAAATGATATATCTCGGCCTCTCTAAAGCCGTACTAGTCTTTACCGACCAGATGTCACGTTCCGTATTTTGTAGAGCAAGGAGTTCATGCAACTTCCAACGGCGGAACGGAAACATAATTTCGCGATTGTTTTTAATTTGATTCATAAAATTCAAGTGCAATTTATCGTTAATTTGCAAATAAAACACATGCCATTACAAAGTTTCTATTTCAATCTTATGATTTTGATCAGATAAGTATACATCTTTATCGTTTCTCAAACGTAGAAGAATTAACTCTTGTTTTGCACTCGTAACTATTCTGCGATAATCTGCGGCAAATCCCAGCAGAAAATTGAGTAAAATATGTACTAAAAATAGCACGTTTTTTTCATAATTTTGCAATTAACTTGCAAATACAAATAACACCTTGCCAGTCGGCAATGACAAGTTTACAATCATGCTGAGGAAAAAGAAGATATCCTCTAAGTGTACTCACAATTCAAACGTTTTGTACCTTATTAATCTCCACTCCGTTAATTTTATAACAAATTTCATCGAATAGAAAACAAAAGCCGTTATAATTTTTTGTTGGAAATTTAATTACACCCGCGTCATCCACCACTCCTTCTACGCTACCGGTTATGCCAAGATAACTTTCATAAGGGTAGGTAAATAAATCTTGTTGATTGATTAAAATGCGTACTTATTGCTTTGAGGCTAATAGGTATGTAATTCGTATTTTGTGATTAAGTCATTAAATTGCACCGACTGAAAGATGTCGATAGATCCCTCCATGTTACTTCTTCTTTTTCTTCAACTAGTAGCCAACTTTCTGGAAGTATGGTTTACAACTACCTTCTCAAGTTATGTATTGTAGGAATTTATTTTCTTTTTCCAATTTTATCTTACTATTGAAATATATACCCATTCGGATTTAATTCGAGTTTTAAAACTCGTCTCTTGTTGCGAAGATTAAGTAGGTCACCTTTTTGGTTTAATATCCGCACCGTAACGCTATTAATTTGATGCTTATTTGCCACGACCGGCAGGTAAAAAATGCCTTGTGGTCTTTAATTATAGCCATTCCCGGATTAACATCGGGCGCAAAATCATACAGCATATGCGAAAGAGTATTATTGCGATAGGATCCGGTTGCAATATTGCATTCGATAGCCACGCTAATTTTTTTTGATAATATCTACTTCGGGATCAAATTTGTAAACTGCATCGGCCTCTAAAATACCTTTAGCACCAAAACCGAGCAGTCGAGATAATGATTGGAAAACGCTGAAGAGATTGCTAAAGTATTTGATAAACAGCTCTATTTTTAGAGTATTTGTGTTTGTGGTCAATCTTAAAACATTTTTTTGTGCAGCTTTGGGAGGCGTTTTCAGTTTAATTCGTTCATATAAATAACTTTCAAAGTCCGAAATTTCATATGCTCCTTATTCAATATCAACTATCTATCCATGCGCTAAATCGTTTTTATTAAAATAGTAGTATTTATTATTAACAACCTTTTCAATATTCAATAAAGTGTGGAAAGCAATTAGACCCATACAGTAATTTAGTTTAGGATTTAATTCAATTGGTGTGTAAAAGTTTTGACTTAGCACGCTTGTAGTGCCCGTTAACAATACGGTTAATGACATGACTGACTAACTGTTTTAATAAAAGTATATTTATTAAAAGAATAGGGAGAGGAAAATAAAATGTTCCCATTCATGTGTACTAAAGCAAATAAAACTCTGGCAAAAGACCAAGTCTGTGAACAATGTGTTTGGCATTTTTTCTGGAATTCACGTAAATGTAAAATTGATTGAAACTATTTGAAAACTTTGCTCACCACCCATTTAATAAATCATGCTAGGACCAGCGAAGTAGATTGTTAATGGAATTGGCTGCCGCATGCTGATTGTCAGCGAAAAAACATTGCAAAGCTTTTGCCATATTATGAGCATTATAATTTACCGAGCGCTCAAACGCACATTGATGGTCCGCCGCCGAATAAAAAGAATTGTTTTCAAAATAGACAAATAAATAAAAATCAGTAAATGTATTTATTCTAGTAAATCATACAAAAATTTTAATGCTAAATGTCCGCAATAATAAAAATTAGAGCCATGATAGTTATCATGATTAGAAGAAACTTATAAAACCTTGAAAGTACTTTATAACTTCTTCGGGAGGCTGAAGGTTACCATAACTGTCAAAGTAAACGACTTGATGTCCATTCCTTTGATATGCATTTCAGTGAGAGCCGAGTCCGTCAGCGTCATTTAAATTACTTATATATGCTTTATTCCAATACGCTTTCTTTGGTAAAACATTACGCATAAATATACCACGAAAATGTGGCACATCACTTGTATGATGCAACAATTCGAAATTTGACAAGGCGCGACATGGTAGCGAGTTCATTATTATTTTTTTGCCTTCTCACTGCCATCGACAATAAAAAAAAACAATTTGTTACAATGCGGCTTGAGAAAGAAACCTCTTCCATTGCAAATAGCAATGGTTTCCATCATCTTGTTATGCCTATTAGCTTCATCCAACTTTTTTCTCGCATCGGCCGAATTATTGACACCTTTACCAATGCCAGCCGTTCCGACAATTAAAGAACCAATTGAAATCAATCCTGGAAAAATTGAAACTAGTGGAAGGATTCTGCCAGTTTTCGGAATTGGGATAATTCTCGGCTTTTGTATCTTTGATCGCCCTTCAATATTTTTAACTGCCATCTTAGCTGCTCCTAGCGCAATCTAAACGCCATCGTTTAACGCAATTTCCAAATCATTTTTCTTCAATAATTTCTGAAAAATGGCCGATTTGGCCTTGGCAATAACTAATTTTTGTAATGAATGTGTTTTTACGATTTCGGATTGCTTTCCACATTGTATGTTCTTTTTATGTCCCATCCCCATTTTACGCTTAATTTTCATAAAATTGCAACTGTTAACGCTACCGCTTGTTTTCACAACTAAACAATGTTTTAAAACCGTCTCTTTAAGTTTCTTATTGGCTGCATGACGATCGGTAATATCATTCAATTTTGAATAAGCAATATCATGTTCTTTACACGCTTCATCCAGCGGATTGATACCTGCATCACCACTTGCAAGACGCTGCTGCAACTTTGCACCCGGTCTGCAATAGGAGTAACCTGGCAAATGTAATTCAATTGGTAAATAATTAATTGCACTATTAATCAATCCGTTGCCAATCATTGTGCACGCTTGACTGAAGAAAAATTAATGTAGTTGTGTTGGAGATATGAAAGTGTACAAACATCAAGTTACCCTTCCAGTCATCAACATTGACGATTTGTGCGTTAATGAGCGTATGATTATCAAAAAATGACATAGTCCACTTTTTCCAAATTCGATTCGATCCATTATTCGGGAACCATCAAATTGCGGTAAATCTAACGTACTGTTGAGCATGCTCTTGAGTAAGAATAGACTACGATTCAAAATTATTTACGTTTATTCTAAGTTATTTTACTAACCAAAGTATCAGTTTCTGGAGAAAGTGCTTACAAGCATTGTTGGCTACTATCCCTATAAAGAAAACGATAAAATTTTAGATCCTAGCGGAGCAAACTCAAATTCTATTTTCATCTTCGATGACGTCGCATGTTATGAGCAGAATAAATTACGCAAGTTCCTTAGCATGAGCTTACATAACGCAATCCATTCATTTTACTTTTGTCAGAGTTATAATCGCATCCCAAAACATCTTATTAGAGACAACGCTAATTTTCTCATGTTATACAAGCAAGACGACATGAAATTTAGGCATATTCATTCGGATCATGTTAGTAGTAATACGACATTTGAAGAATTTAAACAAATGTGCCACAATTTCTGGAGTGAAAAATTTAGATTTTTAACTATTGATAAGGATTCGGATAAAGAGCGTTATAGATGTGGGTAAGACAGGTTTCATAAATATCAAAATTAGAGAGACAGATCAGTGAGGTTGAAAGAAGAAAAGAAATAGATTAGATTGATAAAAGAAAGAGGTTAGAGAAATAAAAGAAAGGTTAAAGAGGTTCAAAAGAGGTTAGAGAGATAAAAGAAAGGTTAGAGAGAGGTTAGAGAGAGGTTTAAGAGGTAAAAACAAAATTAGAAAAAAGTTAGAGACAAGTAAGAGAGATAAGAGAAAAATAAAAAAGATAAAAGAGAAGTTAGACAAAAATTAGAGAGTAATGAGAAAGGTTAGACAGAGGTTAGAGAGAGCATGCCTCTAAAATTTAAACCTGCGCATACGAGAGAGCGGCTGATTGATGCTCTTAAAATCATTTAAAAAAAGTATTCGTTCTAAAATTAAATAGAAATGAAACTAAATACTAATTTGAGCGTCAGTATCAACTAATTCTTGAACTTTTGAAGCAAATTGCACAATAAACATTTAGCGGAAACAAAAAATTAAATTCAACAGCAAGAAAAAACAAAACCTAAAATTGAATACATGCAGCATGCGATTTAGACATCAATTGATCTACCTCCTGATGATATCAAAAATTCATATTAATCAATAAATGAAAAAACATTAGAAGAAAAAGAAAAAGAAGAAAAAGAAAGAGGGGGAACAAAAGTGATGCAAAACACAGGTAGTCAATATGATTCTGTTATTAATAAACATTTACATGATTTGGGAAACGATAAAGATAATATTTACGATACTAGAACGGGAATACGTCATACTGGCGAAAACCGCTTTGAAATTAGAAACTTTATTGTAATTTTTAGCGGAAAGAATTTTATAATTGGAATAAAAGATTTAAAGAAACTTCAGGTCTGACAAAGTTAATTTTTCTGAATAATCCAACCGGTTTCAATTGAAAAGACTTGGAGATGTATGTAAACATATTAAAACTTACAAGTGTAACAAGTAGAGATTTTAATCCAACATCTCAAATGCAAGATTTGAATGCGGGGAAATATTGAAACATTATTAAACCGATAATGCAGGATCAGTTTTCTATTGCTCTGCAGCCGTCACATGTTTTACTGAAGAAGCAGAAAACAGGATTAGAAAATTTTTTAGTTGTTGATGATAAGCCTTTTCATTACGTCTACTACAACAATATCAACAAGCTTATTGACCGAATGAGTCTGCTGCATGCATCAAGCTTTGCTGGGAATAATTCACATTTAAACAAAATCACGTCTATTGAAGAAGAATTTTGTGAAGCAGATATAATCATCTAACAGTATGTAACAAACCTAAAACGACTAAAGCGCACGCAATGACTATTGATAAATTTGGTAGATCCGCACTTAGGCAGCGTGCAGAAAAACGTTTTCGCCCGCAACCAGTTAGGTATTCCAGCAATAAAAATGGTAACCTCGATTTTAATAGAAAACTCATCAAGAATGTTGGAGAAGCAATTGATCCTGATGATGTAACTAGTAAGAAAGTTTTCAACGACTTTAAGGTAGACTTTAAAGAACATCTTGAAGATATAAAACAAATAAGAGAAACCAGCAATCAACAACTTGCAGATGTGAAAAAAACATCAAAAAACGCTAATCTGCAGCTTCTTTAAAAAGTGAATGGAAATTCTAAGATAATCAATGATATGATTGTAGATAAGAAGCGTTATGAAAATGCAATAAACATTTTTAATTACTTATAATTTTCCTACCCTTTTTTTAAAAAACAGAAAGCTTATGTTTTTAAGTTTGTTGAATATTCTTAATGATTAGTATTTTTTAATCATTGAACGCAAACCGACGTGTGAGTTCTAATATGAATTCATGTGAAATTAATAACGATCAAACTGTATCCATGCCTTCAATACAGCTATTGGACAACTTTAGTTTTCTAGAAAATTACCCAAATAAGATCGCAATGCATCATTTTAAAAGAGAGGTTATAGATGCTAAGAAGAATGAAGAAAAAATGAAGAAAAAAAGAAAAGAAGATAAGAAGAAACATTAAGAGTTTAGTGAAAAGGGTAATTTTTACATCAACAAAGACAGAGAAGTTTTATTGTTGAATAAAAGAAAATTTCAGTTTGGAACTAGAATGATGTTTAATGTTGGTTTAAATACTCTTTAAGACTTTGCACCAATGATATAAATAAAATTAACATTTTTTGCATTATTGCTTTAGAATAAAGAATGGAAGAAATTTTATTACTGTAAATGTATAATTTTCCCATTACTAACTACACAGGAGTAGCGGCGGCAGAAGTACCAATAGGTACAGCTTGCGGACAAGAAACAAGATTCTCAAAAGAAAAGTGCTCAAGAGAAACGATAAAAACGTTATAAATTTAAATGCACACAATTTAAAAAAATAATAGAAATTGGAATTATTGTGACATTAGCAATAAAAGCATGCAAAAACTTAAAAATTCATAAATTCTATTATAGTTTTCTAAATAAAACAGTGTATAACGCATAGCCGAATAAACTAAAACTTGAAGATAAAAATGTACAGGTGATGGAAATGTGTAACAATAATAATTATAATAATGATGGTAATATTAATGAAAATTTAATGACGTTACAAGAAATGCGGCGTAATTTATTAACAAAAGTAATATAAGATTGTAAAAACGTGTTTACTATATATATATATCCGTGGTTAGATCATTTGTGTATAGTAAGTATTGGATATTGTTATGCCAAGTACGTCTAAGCCTTCTTCTCTTCTTTTTTCTTTCAGAAATCCAGAGTAAAAGTTTTTTTGGGAGTCTATCTTTCAACATTCGGTGGACATGGCCAAACCATTGAAGTTGCTTTTTGTTAATAAAATCAAGTACTGAGTCAGTAATCTCCATATATAACTTGATGTTTTGGTTTTTAATTTTTTGTAATCGACTAATACGTGCAGTTTTTCAGATGGCGTCCATTTCAGCGGGTAGTAAACGTTTTTTATCACATTCTGTAATAATCCAGGTTTCTGCACCATAAATGAGTATTGATTTGACTAAGCAGTTATATATTCTGAGTTTGGTGTGTTTCTTAATTTTGTTAGCCAACCAGATTCTATTTAAAACTCCTATCACTTTTCTTACGTTTACAACCCGATGTCTAATATTAGTTTTGTCCCTACTACCAGAACAGTAATATTTCCAAGGAACTTATATTCAGTGCAATTTTCTATAGTTAGACTATTTTCTAGTACTAAGTTTGTTGTTGGACTCCCTACACACATATATTTGGTCTTACCGATATTTAATTCTTTACCCCGAGTGTTATAACTCCCAATTAATTTTCTACACATATATTGCGTGTCTTCTTTTTCTTGACCGATTATAATTTAATTATCAGCAAATTGTAGAGTGTAAAGCTGTTGTTTCACATTAATATTAAAATTTTGTGCGTTTTTGTTTCCAGAGCTTTAAGGCTTTTTCTATATAGATTTTGAATAAAACTGGTGACATGCAGCATCCTTATCGTAACCTTTTTTGAGCTTTATGCCAGTTGATAAATAATTTCCTTGTTTTATATATGACATGCTATTGGTATATAACGTTTTTATCGCATTTATAATGGTTTGATTATTGTTAGTTTTTTTTTAATGCTTCATTGTGTTTGGTGTGGTACAGTGTCATAGGCTTTACTCAAGTCAATAAATGTATTTCTTTATCTACACTAACTTGTTATTTGAAAAATTGTTTGAGGGTAAACGTGCGATCTGCGCAGGATTTTTTCGTTCTAAAATGAACGAAAAACGCTGTTTTTTAACTTCCTGACTTGAATAGTTCTTTTTGATACATTTAGTAATTACTTTTGCATATAATCGGCTAAAGGTGCTTGTTACTGAAATAACTCTGTAATTCCTGCAATTTTTTCTATCAATTTGTTTAAATATAAGACTGATGTACGCCATTGTCCATTCTTTTGGTAGTGGTTGGCCGTTTATACATTGGGTGAAAAGATTGGTAAGGTGTTCACATATTTCTCTTAGGGCATTTTTTAAAAATTTTGCTGGGAGATTACCAGGTCCTGCTTTCTTATTATTTTTTAAAAAATTTATAGCCGCATCTACTTCTTTCGCTGTAATACAAACTGTTTTTCCTATGACATCAATATTATTGCCATTCTCTGGCTTGAATTTTAATTTATTTTCTGTGAACTCCATTTTATAGTGGTTTACCCACTTATCGGTGGAAATCAAATAAAGTCATAAAATGTCTGTAAATGTCTGTATGAGATGTTTTAGGACACCTAATTGTTCTCCAAATTTCAGTACATCTTTGATTTTGTATATATGTTTTTATGTTTGCGCATTTCTTTTCCCATAAGGTGTTAAAATGTATTGTAACCAGTCTCTTTACTTCTTTCTTTTGTTTCAGTTAAGCAATAATGTGTAATAATAATGTAGATTTCTACTTTGGATTGCTTTATGAGAAAAGGTCTTTTTTGTTAACATTACATTAGCTATGTCTTCATCACGATTAAAACATTATTTTAATTTTTAGACCTAATGTTTTCCTAGCTGATTTGTGCATCGCTGTGCAAATTGCATTAAACAGTAATTCTGCGGTGCAATAGTCTGGCATGTTGTTAAGTCTAACTTTCAGGCGTTGTTGATAAAGATATTTAATACTTTCATTTTTCAAACAATTTAAGTTGTAGGTTATGCTTTCAATGCTTTTTTTGTCATTGATTATTGTTTTACTTATTTTATATGGTTTAGAGAAAAGAATATATACTACAATTCTTAGAAGGTGGTGGTTTGTGCTACACTCTGGTCCTCTATAAGTTCTTACATTTATCATATTTATCATTAATTGTTGTTTAATAATTGCATAGTCCATAACTGAGTATAAATTTAGTAATATTTGAGCCCATGTGTATATTGTATATATTGTATATTTTTGTGTTTAAAAAAGCCATTTGTAATTTGTAGATGAATTTGTTTTTCAAAAGTCTATTAGTCTGTGTCCCTTGTTGTTAACTTTGATACTTCCATATTGGCCAGCAGACAGTAAACGTATTAAAATGTGTTTATAAAATAATTAAATTATGTTTTTTTCATATTTCAATGTCTACATAATTATTTCATTTACAGTATTTTTAATCTTTTTTAACTGACCTGCATTATAACATTTAAATTAAAATTCATAATTTTTTATTAAAAATTTTTGGTTAGTAGTAAAACATCAGTCTTTATGTATAAATCGGAATGGATTCTTTTGATGTACTTTACATTTACTTGATTTTTTTGTCAACGTTTCTCAATATTCTTAACTAAATAAACATCATTATAACGCATCAACTGCAATTCTTGTTTATAGAATGACCCTTTAATTTAACGGTTATTCAAATGTTTTAGATAGTATAGAGAAGGATTGAAAATTTTAATTTTATGAATGGTGAATATTTAAATAGACCAGTTAGGGGTATTGCTTTTATTAAATACCGTTTTTTGTTTACTAATTCGTACAGTATCTCTAATTTGAAATTTTTGTTTACCAGCAACTTTGATATGAGTAAATGCTGATTGAATTATCTTCTTCTCATTGCTCTTGTCGACATCAGTTGGTGTCGTTCCCGTAGTACGATGCCACGTCATGTTTTAATCTGTAGTAATATAATCTAGAATGTCATAGTACACATATTTCTCACGCAGGCTAAACATGCAATAAATTTATAATTTCAACGTTCGTATGACTTGCTTGGCAATTAATACTTTTTTAACATTGTACGTAGAATAGTGACTAATGGGTTGAGTTTTTATAAGCCGATGAAATGTTGCATTATAAAAATCTGTTGCCTAATCCGTTTGCAAATTAGTCGGATGACGTTTTGATTTCGTCAGAAAATCTTTAAATGATTTTTGTAGATTTGTGGCAGATTTATTTTTCAACAAACTAATTCACACATATTTTGAGAAACAGTCAATAATTACTAGTACACCCTTATATTCTTTATTTTTTTGATAAATAAAATAAACGCCGCCAAATCTACCTGCCACAAATTGTAAATTCCTTTAATGATTACTAGTCGTCTGAGATAATTAATTTTGGTTTAGGTTGGTTTATGAATGTCTTCAACAATCTCTTCTTTTACTGATTTTTCTACCATTATAATGATAGAGCTCTCCAACGACTGATTTCAAATTGAATTATTCACTTTGTCAATCAAATGTTTTTTCTCTTTATAGCGACAAGGAATTTTGTTTTTTCAATGCCTTCTCAATCAACTTTATGCTATTTGTAACGTTTTTTCTATAGCTATTGCCAAATGCTCAAAAATTATCAAAGCGTAAATTGTTACCAATTTATCAATTGCCTCAATTGCCACACTTGCTCATCTAGAGCGGCTCCTAGAGTTTTAGTTTACGTTTTAAAATTATCAATAAATAAATTTATTGTATCTTCAAAACGCTTCTTATTGTATTTGTAATATATCATTTTTTATCTTAAAATTTCTATTCATTTTTTTAAGAAACTGAAGATTAGCTTTTTTGATATTTATTTTGCATCTGCAAGATGTTTTTTAAAGTTTTTCTTAAATTGTTGATTGGTGTTTTCTATTACGTTCTTTACATCTTCAAGATGTTTTTTAAAGTTCACCTCAAAAATGCTAAAAAAATTTTAGTAGTTACATTATTAGGATCAACTGCTTCTCCAACAATTTTGATGAGTCTACCATTAGAATTGAGGTTACCATTTTTATTGATGGAATACCCTACTGGTTGCGGGCGAAAACGTTTTTCTGCACGCTGCCTAAGTGCGGATCTACCAATTTTATTAATAGTCATTGCGTGCGCTTTAGACGGAAGTTAATTACATATTCTTACACGATTATCTCTGTTTCATGAAGTTCTTGCTCAATGAAAGTGATTTTGTTTAAATGTGAATTATTTCCAGCAAAGCTCAATGCATGCAGCAGATTCAATCGGTCAATGAGCTTGTTGATATCATTGTTGTAGACGTAATGAAAAGGCTTATCATCAACCATTAAAAGATTTTTTAAATTCTGTTTCCTATTTTTTAACAACATTTGGTGAGGCATATTATGGCTGTAGAGCAATAGAAAACTAATCCTGCATTTTCGGTTTGATATTGTTTCAATATTTTCCGGCATGTAAACCTTGCACTTAAAATCTCGAATTAAAATCTCTACGTGCCGCACTTGTAAGTTTTAATATGTTTGCGTACGTTTCCAAAATTTTTGGATTAAAACCGGTCAGAATATGAAGAAAAATTAACTTTGTTAGACTGCGGGTTTTCTCAAGTCACATGCTGCATATATTCAATTTTAAGTTTTGATTTTACTTGCTGTTGAATTTTATTTTTTATTTCTTCTGACTGTTTATTTTCACTTTGTTATGCAATTTGCCTTAAAGGTTTGAGAATTGATTAAAATTGACGTTCAAATAAATTTTCAGTTTTATTCCTCTTCAATTTTAGAGCAAGCAATTTTTTTCTAATGACTTTACGAGAATCAATCAGGTGCTTTCTCGTATGCGTACGCTTAAATTTTGTAGGCATGCTTTCTCTCATTTTCTCTAATTTTTCTTTTTTATCTCCTTAATTTTTTTTATCTTTCTAACCTCTCTCTTTTATCTCTCTAACCTCTCTCTTATCGCTCTAACTCCTTTCTTTTATCTTTCTAACTACTTTTTTATCTGTCTAATTTTTCTCTATTTTTTCTCTAATTTTTCTCTTATTTCTCTAACCTTTCTCTTATCTCTCTAACTTCTTTTTCTTATCACTCTAACTTATCTTTTGATGACTTTTGATAATTATTAAACACTTCCAATCCACATCTATAACGCCCCTCATCTAAGTTCTTATCAATAGTTAAGAATCCATACTTTCCTCTCCAGCAGTTGTGACACATTTGTTTTTATTCTTTGAATGTCATATCGCTACTAACATGATCTATATGAATATGCTTAAAGTTCATATTGTCTTGCTTCTATAAAATGTAAAAATTAGCGTTGTCCCTTATAAGATGTTTTGGGATGCGGGTATAATTCTGACAAAAGTAGAATGAATTGACTGCATTATCAATTCACCCATGCTGAAGAATTCGCGTATTTTGTTTTGCTCATAACATGCATCGTCATCAAATATAAAAATAGAATTTAAGTTTGCCTTGCTAGGATCTAAAATTTTATTATTTTCTTTATAGGGATAGTAGCTAGCAATGCCCGTGAGCACTTTCTCTAGAAACTGATACTTTGGCTAGTATAATGACTTAAAATAAACGTAAATATTTTTAAATCGCAGTTCATTTTTGCTCATGAGCATGCTCAACAGTACATTAGATTCACTACAATTTGATGGTCCGCAAATAATAGATCGAATCAAGTTTGAAAAAAGTGGAGTATGTCGTCTTTTGATAATCATTAACGCATAAATTATCAATGTTGATAACTGGCAAAGTAACTCAAAACTTGTACATTTCCATTTCTTAATACTCAAAAACAACTAATTTTATTTTTTTTAACTTTCAGTTGACCGTGCACAATGATTGAAAACAATTTAATTAATAGCGCGTTCAATAAATTACCACTTGAAGTACATCTGCCAGGTTACTCCTATTGCAGATCGGGTACAAAATTACAGCAACGTCTTGCAAAGGGTAATGCAGGTATTAATCTGCTGGACAGAGCGTGTAAAGAATATGATAATGCCTATTTAAAATCAAATAACATTACCGATCGTCATGCAGCCAATAAGAAACTTGAAGAGGCGGCTGTATTCATTCAGTTGATGTTAAGTTGGGAGAACAAGCGGCAGCGTTAACAGTTGCAGGTATTATGAAAATTAAGTGTAAAATGGGGATGGGACATAAAAAAAAACAAACAATGCGGGAGGCAATCCGAAAGCGTAAAAACACATCCATTGCAAAAATTAGTTATTGCTAAGGCCAAGTTGGCCATACTTCAGAAATTATTAAAGAAAAATAAATCGAAAGTTGTGCTAAATGATTATGTTCAATTTACGCTAAGAGCAGCTAAGATGACAGTTAAAAAAATTGGAGGGCAATCAAAGGTGCAAAAACCGAAAATTATCTTAGTTCCAAAAACTGGTGGAATTTTTCCACTAGTTCCATTCTTTGCAAGACTAAATGCAATCGGTTCTTTGTTTGGCGGAACGGCTAACATTGCTAAAGTTGTCAATGATTCGGCCAATGCAAGAAAAAAGTTGGATAAAACCAATAGGCATAACAAAATTATGGAAACCATTGCTATTCGTAATGGGAGAAGTCTCTTTCTTAAGTTGCATTGTAAAGGATTAGGTCTTTTTTTAACGTCAGCTGCAGTGAGAAAACAAAAAAAATATTAAACATGCTACCACGTCGCGTTTAAACAAATTTCGAATTGTCGCATCATACAAGTGATGTGTCAAATTTTTGCGCTATATTTATGCGTAATATTTTACCAAAGAAACCGTATTGCAATTAAACAGGTAAAATAAACGTGGATGATGCTGACGGACCTGACTCTTACTGGACTTCATATCAAAAGAATGGCCATCAAATCGTTTACTTTGACAGTTATGGTAACCCTCAGTCTCTAGAAGAAGTTATAAAGTACTTTTAAAATTTTTAAATTTTCCATAATTATGATAAATTACAGAGTTCTAAACCTTATAATTGTGGACATTTAACATTAAAATTTTTATATGATTTACTAGAATAAATACATTAATTGTTTTTTTTTGTTATATTAAAAACAATTCCTTTTACTCAGTGGCGGACCGTCAATGTGCGTTCGAGAACTCGGTAAATTATAATGTTCATAATATGGCAGGAGTTCTGCAATGTTTTCTTGCTGACGATAAGCATGTGGCAGCTAATTTCATAAACGCTCTATCTTGCTGCTAGTATGATTATTAAGTGGGCAGTGAGCAATGTTTCCAAATAGTTCCAATCAATTTCATATTTACGTAAATTCTAGAAAGAACGCCAAACACAACCTTTACAGACTTGATCTTCTGTTACCATTTTATCTGTTTTAGCACTCATAGATAGAAACATTTTTTCCCACTCCTCTAATAAATAATGATTTACTTTTTTTAAAACAGTTAGTCAGTCATGTCATTAATCGTATTGTTAACGGGCACTACAAGCACGGTCAAGATTTTTATTAACCAAATAAATTAAACCCTAAACTAAATTACTGTTTTGGCCTCATCGGTTTGCACACTTTTAATGCGATACAAAACATTGAAAAGGATGTTAATAATAAATTCTACTATTTTGATAAAAATGATTTAACGCATGGATGGATTGTTGATATTGAAGAAAGGGCATATAAACTTTTGGGCTTTGAAAGTTATTTATATGAACAAATTTAACTAAGTACACCTCCCGACGCTGCAAAGGAAGATGTTTTAAGATTGACCGCGAACACAAATATTCTAAAGGTAAAGTTGTTTAGCAATTACTTTAGCATTCTCTTCAGCGTTTCCCAATTATTATTTCGACTGCTCGGTTTCGGTGATAAAAGTATTTTAGAGACCGGTACAATCTACACGTTAGATCGCGAGATAGATGTTATCCAAGTAACTAGAGTGGCTATCGAATGCAATATTGCAACTGGTTCCTATTGCAATAATATTTTTTCGCATGTGCTGTATGATTTTGCGCCAGAGGTTAATTTGGGAGTGGTTAGAAATAAAAAACCGCAAAACATTTTTTACCTGTTAATCGTGACAAATAAACATCAAATCAGTAACATTACAGTGCAGATATTAAACCAAGAAAATAAAATACCTAATCTCCGCAACGAGAAACGAGTTATAAAACTTGAATTGAAGCCAAATCAGTATTTATTTTAAAAGTGACATAAGATCAAGAAAGGAGTGCAAATCCCTACAATACATAACTCGAGAAGGTAGTTGTAAGCCATACTTTTAGGAGGTGACACGTGCTAAGGTACAACGACTGCAAACTTTTGGCTATCAGTTGAAGAAAATAAAGTAACATGGAAGTATCTATCGACATTTTTTAGACGGTGCAATTTGATGACGTAATCACGTAATACGAATCTTATACCTATCAGCCTCAAAGCAATAATTTCCCTAATAACGATGAAATACGAATATTAATCAATCAGCAAGATTTGTTTACCTATCCGTGTGAAAGCTGTCTTTGCATAACCGGTAGTGTAGAAGGAATGGTGGATGACGCGAGTGTAATTAGATACCCAACAATTATATATAATGACTTTTGTTTTCTATTCGATGAAATTTGTTATGAAATTAACGGAGTGGAGATTAATAAAGTGCGAGACGTTGGAATTGTGAGTACAATTAGAGGATTTTTTCCTTTCCTTCCTCAGCATAATTGTAAAATTGCCAGTAGATATATAGCGCCGGTTCTATACCCACCGCGACCGCCGTTCAGCGCCACTTATCGATAAGCGGGATAAAGTGCGGCTGTACGGTGAAGCAAGCGGGAGTTTTTAGTCAAGCATGTTGCGGGAGTTTGATGAAACATTTCATAATATCAATACTTTATAATAATGAGTGATGCACGCAGGTATTTAAGGTTGCATACTATTGGGAATGAAGCGAGCGGGAGTTTGAATTCAAACACGGAGAGCGAGAGTAAGATTATGCATGCAAGGTTGCGGAATGTGGTGAGCGAGAGTTTTGAATCGGACATGCTAGAATAAGGTTGCGAGAGTTTGAATTAATGAAACATTTCATAATAATATCAATTTTTTATTAACAATGTTCAAAAGCAAGCTTAAAGTTTCATCTTTAGTACATACATACTCCTAATAAACAATTCATGATTACATTAAATAAGTGAATAGTGACCCCACGCATAACTGTTTACTCCATCATCACTGATGCATCGTTTATTGTCCAGGAAAGATAAACATTTCTTTTCCTGTGCCAGCGTATAAATTTGATGTTTTTTTAGATCTAATCTACTGCGTTATAGTTTTTATGTTATGCTTAAATAGGTAGTCTAGATAATGTTGATGTCGAATTTCATTCTATAGTACCCCTTTCTTTAATGCTTTTATTTTTATTAATTTCATCACCTCCATCTGGAAGATGTGAATAGCTTTTTGACATAAGACCAACAAATTGACGCATTGTTAGTCCAACATACTCATCTTTAAATATACCCAATTGCGCTCTATTTTGTAATTGAATTTTGTGAACATTATTTGACGCAAAGTGTGAAGTATCAAAGTATGATGGGTGCTGTAACATGAGGTCGTACGGATTTTTCGCACCAGTACAATTAATCGTTAAATTATCTGTATCAATAATCTAGATGTCTTATTTGGATAATGTTTCTTATTAAAATCATAACAAAAATTATACATTAAATTTTTCGAAATCTTAGGAATACTGAACCCAATAAAGATTAGTTTGTTTAGTTGAATCTTTGTAGGGTTTAATTGAATGGTGACCATGTTTATGTTGAATATAGTGATATTCTTAAAATTAGATTTAGCAATTAGTGTAGCTGCACCCTGATTATTTTAAAAATTGTCATAACCATAAACTAGTTTAACATTAATACCTTTATAAACATTTTCAAACGTTTTACCAAAAATTGCATTGTTTAATAATTAACAAAAGTCTTTTTTGAATTGGTTTGTAGTTTTTTGTTGTAATTTTGTATTCATATTAATATTTTCAACTACTAAACCATTCTTTACAGCCATCTTAGGTGTTCTGTAGTAAAATACATAATTTTGCTTATCTTCTAATGTGGTTAATAATTTCCGCTGTTTGCACATTGGTGGTGGTTTATTTTTACA
>JAODIE010022019.1:0-25895 GCA_027575565.1 Diploeciton nevermanni
ATGCCGAAAACGTTCTTACCTAAAGACAAAAAGTGTATAGTGCAGTTTTTCAACATAATGAATCTTAAACACTTCGTCACCACACTCAACAATATTTAGTAAGTATTAGCGTTGAATTATATCATGATGATGATGACATGATGAACATTCAATATTTATTGATATCAAAATGCAACGAAATATATATAATTTCTGAATGATTTCATATAATATTTTTTTTATTCCTAAGTGAATCAAATTAATTACCACGTGATGTGATTGTTTTTGGCTAGCAAATCTTAGCGATTCTACACGATTCAAGAATTTCCTCGACTGTACCGTCAAAGAATGTTATTCTTATGTTGATAAAACTTTACTTTAGTCACTTGGTAAAAAGTTTTTGGCATGTTTATTCTTCGTAACTACACTCAACAATACTCTGAAATGTTATTGATTATTTCCTCAATGATTAACATGAACATAAAACTGAACCGCTTTTTAATGTATATCCAAAATAAACTAAATTCGAGTTCTAATAAGTTTGTACGTAAAACATTTATCTAGTTACCCTACACAGAAAATAATTGTGGTTAAAATTATCTTAAATTGCTTTAAAATTCCAAAGAAATAGTTTATCCTTTTTATATGATGGAAATAATAAACACTTAAAATTTTCTAGCAATAAAATATTTTACTTGCTTTATTCATAGTCTTCTCAATCGACCCTTAATGTAAACTTGTGCCAACTTTGTTAATCCACGGTGCAAGCACCTACGGACCCAGAACCCCAACACATCTCCCAGATGCTATAATACTATAATCAAATACGTAACAATTTGCCACACGCCACAGCCAAGTGCAAAGGTTAACCGACGCCATACATTAATTTCTTGTTTTCTAAAGTATTCCTCGCCTCATCCATAAATAGGGAACCATGCCAGTTTCCCATATCCCAAAGACACTAATCTATACTTTAAAAACTACACCTTAGTGCGCAAGGACAAACCAAACCAAGGTCAGGTCAAGTTTCCTCATCCACTTTAAAACGCAACAAGTGTTTCGTTTTAAATCCTATTGGTTCTCTCAATTCTATGACCACTTATTCCAAACAACCACCGCCACTATCCAATCCGGAACAAGCACATACCAAAGCTCCAGTTACCTTACACAGAAAATAATTGTGGTTAAACCAGAACCTTCTATGCTCGTTTAAAATACCAAAGAAAGAGTTAATCCCTCTTATAACATGAAAATAATAAACATTTCCTATTTTCTTGCACTAATATATTTTAATTTACTTTATTCAAAATATTAAAAACCTTAGAATTAAAAATCATATTTCCATCAAGTCTCTGGTAAAATGTATACCATCTGAATACCTCCAGAGTCAATCCAAGTACCTCAATTATTCCGAATTCCAAGCGCTTGTTCCAGCTCTGCCCTCTTCTGTTGCACCTTTGTATAAAAGTACCTACAAACCGCCTCCTGTGCCCAAGGCTGATAAAAGAAGTCAGCCTTCCTCTCCTCCTCCGGATTTCCAACTACATCCGTCATCGCCTTCAAGTCCCTAGTCTGGGATACAATCCATTTATGAATAAACTGCTGTGGATCCTTGGCAAAACTCAGGAAGAACTCCCTATTCGTCTTCAGTTGATTAATAGTATCAACTGTTTCATGAATCTTCAAATCTAAGCCCTGAATTTCCTGCTGACTTGCAGTAGACAATAGGAAGTTATTCATTTGAGTTTTGAGAGTGTCATCAACTTCAACATCAATATCATAACACGCTGTTTGCTTGTTATCAGCACCACCCTCAACGGAAATAACGTGATTGATTACAATTGGGTCTGGAGGATGAAGGAGTGGATTAAGACGTTGTGGGATTTCAGCGAATTTCATACGATTGCAACCGAAGATCTGTTCCAGGTATTTGTCACAGACGATGAATTCACGTTCGTGAGAGTCTTGAAGTCGATGGGTTTTGATGTATTGCCAGAGTGCGCTGATGATAACAGGTCTGGTTTGAGTGTGGACTCCAAGGAGACGTGCAAGACGCGGGTCTAGCTTGAATTGCAGTGGTTGGTAATCAAGCAGTAGAAGAATGGTGCATCTGACGTTCTTGTCTCCTGGGCGCTTGACTTGAAATCCGTCGGTTTCTTGTGTGCTGAGTGTACGATGCCATTCAACGAGATGATTGTCAGGGCCGTAAAGTTCTTTATCTAATTCAATGACCAATGATTTGAAGAACGAAGAGAATTTACGTTTTACTTTGTTGGGATCATTTTTGGTGTCTTCCAGTAAACGACCTTCAACTCGCAATTCCCAAGAAGCAAGTGATCTAAAAATAATTAACATGTTATTTTGGGGAGAGGGAAAAACACATCACTAACCCTTCTTGTCCAGGACCATCTGGTCCATCTGCACTTGGTTCCTTACTTGGGTAGAAAGTATTAGAAATGAAAATCCTCAATTTTCTCTTCTGTTTCATAGGCCTTTTCAAGGCCTCTTGAATATCTAATCTTTTCCTCATGATTGTAGCATCCAATTTCCTTTCAAAAGCCAGCAAATCCATATAGGCTTGACTTTCAGGAACCAAATCCCTTACCTTTTGAGGTAAAATCTTATCAGCTAACTTCTTCTTCTTTTTCCCGTGCATATATTCATTGTAGTGTCCTTTTGGCGGAATTGGTCCCCCACGCCTATCATCAGCAGGCCTTTTATTACATATTGGACCAGCACGCATTGGAGAGTATGGTTGTTGTTGTGGTCGAGGCATTAGCTGACCACCACCTGGTCCAGCTTGCATATTTGGAGGTGGTGTAAAACCACTTCTTTGCTGTTTAAAACAAGTCATTAGATTAAACAATGCTAAGAACATTCTATTTTCTCAATATCTACTCATAAATATTTGGAAGAAAACAAATGAGGTTACCATTGGCGCAAACGGCTGGCCGGGGTACGTTCGTAATTGTTGAGTCGGAGGCGGGGCATAACGTTGCGGTGGCGGCCCCCCTGGTCCTGGAGACGGTCCAGGGCCGGGGAAACGCTGAGCCATAGTACTTCTTAGTTAATTTACGGTTTTCCGATAAATTTTAGTTCACTTGTATACAAGCGGTTAGAAGACGCAGACGCCATTAAAAAGCGTCAGTCGCTGCTGCCGGAAAGGAGATGCAGTGGTACTGAATGTGACTTTAGGCAACATAAGATACAACTATTTTTTAACAAAGCAGACACAAATATTGCTTCAGACTTCTTAAACGTATTGATAAAATGTTATGACTATCATTTATAAATTTAAAGTGCTTAATACTAAATCTATATTTTATTTGTCAAGAAGATGTTGTAAACTCCATCTTCTTAAAAGCACAACGAATCCACTCGAATTGTTGCCTTCAACATAATTAAATTTCATGTTCATTCTCCAACCCTGACAGACCCAAAAACATCAAGCTTCAAGAAGGCAAATTCTGCTTAATAATTCTATCCATAGAAGTAAAATAGTACTCATTTTGCATCAAGATTGTTTAAAAGTAGAAAATTTAATGGCCACCCGAAGTTAAAAAAAACTTTTACACCTTTAGTCTTTAACACACACAAATAAAGATTCGAGAGAAAAATATGAGATATCCTCTTTTCGTATTGGTTTTATTCCAAAATTAAATAATCTCTACAATACAATTCGTTTATGGTTCAGCTCTCCTTTTTTCCACTGTCAACCCAATAAACATCTGCAGCATTTCCACTTCTTACAAAATAGTAAACTTTTCAACTCTTAACAATATGATCAAATATCTTTGGTTTGGCGCAGAATACTCTTAACATAATTGTAAAAATTGTAAATAAACGCAATACGTTAAATTAGTGTAAACTGTCAGCAACTATAAACTGCAGCATTTATAACATCACCCTATTTTCGAAAGCAATATAAAGATAAATATTATAGAATATACAACCTCAATTGCAACCAAGCCTAACATAAAAACGCATACGCACGTAGAGTGTATAGAATATATAAATCAACACACTATAAATATTACGATATTTACGATAAAATGATTGCTAAATATAAATGAAAGAGAACATTCAATAGAAAATATTTTCACAATCTTAATCCTTGTGATACTTTGGCATATGTTTGGTTTTGATTGGAACACCATGAATGTTGCAAATTGTCTCAACATGTACACGCTTTATCGTCACATATTTATCATAAAATGTCAATTTGAATTACACTTGAGTCGCAATAGCAACATTTCTAGCTGCAAGGTTATCGAATAGGGGCGGTAGTTGTTTTAAAAATATTGTTGAAAATTTGTACTATAACACTTACTTAAAATTGATTTATAAAACGTTTTCGGCATGTTGCCTTCTTCAGTTTTATAAATCAATTTTAAGTAAGTGTTATAGTGCAAATTTTCAACAATATGAATCTTAAACACTTCGTGACCACACTCAACAATACTTTGTTTTAAAAATGTTAACACCACTCCTGATAAGAACCAGGGCAGAGCTGGTAAATTTATCTCAAAAATGGTAAGAAATATTGTAATTAAACTCACTGCAAAGTCTGTTTTTCGTTAATTTAAGCTAAACATTTGAGCACTTAGAATGGAAGATGGCTTAATTAAGTTTTTTGCAGGCATTGAAAAGCTGTTGTGATCCTGTTTGTCAACTGCACAACAACTGTTCAATATAAAAATAAACGAACACAAAAACCGTAATCTCAAACTAACTCAGAAAGAATTCGGTCTCTTTTTAATCACTCACCGAACTACTATGTCTGATATCGCCCATCGTTGAATTATGCCTCGTCTTTCTACACCCTTCCTCTAACTCTAATCTCGGATTAATGCTATGAGAAAGTGCGTCTGTCTTTTTGAAATCAATCGTCACATACGACTTCCCTTTCACAGGACTCTCCGCAATTGGCGCACGCAACTTACCCGCGCTCACCTGTCCACTAGGCTCGAGATCCAGCTCGACATAATTTACCTCCACCGGCTCACCTATCACAAAATTATACAGCCCTACACCATTGCATCCAACACCTCCACTTGCACTACCAATATTAACATCTGCATCAAGTGCACTAAGCGTACTCAACGCATTCGCATCGATATTCGCATAACAATGCGCATCCTGCGAACATGTCTGACACTCCAATGGCAACTGAGGCAATACAACAGTCTCCACCACATTTTTCTCGTCTTCATCCCTTGCGACTTCAATCGTCACAGGAATAGGTTTCACAGGTGTGCCTTGGTTAACATTAATATGACCTAGAGATGCACATGAGGTGTCGATGTTCATATAGACATTTTTAACTGATTCGGAATTTACAGAGTTTGCGGTCACATTGGTAGTTGGGAGATTAATGTACTGATGATCTACCTCCATGTTAAGATTGATAATTTCGGAATTGAGATAGCTGTGTTCTATGCTACTTTGTCTAATGCCGCTTAGGCCTGTGAGGCTACTTTTATTATTGTTTGTTTCGAACTGTGCCTGGGATGGCGTCGTTAGTTGAGCTACTGTTGATTGAAGAGTAGATGGACATGAGAGTGATGATGCAGGTGGTGTAGTTGGACCATTACTCGTGATGCTACCGGGACGACTGAGAGGTGGTCGACCGTTGGTTGTGACTGGATTTAGGTAACCATCGGTTTGTGATGTAGCGCCGTTTCTTCTTTGGACTTCTCTTTGGTTTGGTTGTGTGTTTGTGGATAGTGGAGTTGAGGTGTCATGGTTTTCTTCACTCATATTTCGTATCTTCAATAAAAAAAAAAAAGGTATATGACCATGACTATTTAAACAGAATACTATGCTATTATTACCATACCTGTATATTATGTTGTAATAAATTAAACAATTGCTCAGCTTTCTTGCACTTAAAGGCAAAAATTCCTTCTCCTGTTGCACATCGTCTTCCACACTCAAAACTAAATATCTCACTATCAAAACCATACTTTCGCAAATTTCTTAACGACCAAGTTGTGGGTTTCTTTGCTCTTTGGTAGAAAATTAATTCAGTGTCAGTAATCTCAATCTGTCCAGGACTAATTGGTCTAAATTCATCATCCACATTCATTACTTGGAAAATATTGGGGTGTTGATCATTGATATCACCCTTGCTGCTTGCACACCCCATAATGACACAATATGCACTGCAATATGAAATCACGTTAGATTATGCTATGACACTTATGTCTCTTGTGACTATTGCAGAAGAAAGGAAGTGACCAAATGAATAAGTGAATGAATTGAGATGAACTTCAATTGAATAAAGTGTACTGAGTGGCAGCAAGATACATGTTAGAGAGAGGAACAATAAAGAGTTTAGATCCATTGTATTTAAGCATTTTGGATTATTAGACGATTATGTAAATTGTAAATACTTGTACAGAGGAATAATATGCCATAATGCGTAATGCTTACTCAATTGTTTGATGAACGGAGTTTTCTCAGGAGTTTGAGATGCGTTAGTGCGTTCATTGTAAATGTTGTGCGAGGCATTATCCTCGCAAAGCACTTATAGAAACATGTTTTTTTCATTGATTGAGTATTAATTGTAGAGCAGATATTGTTTATTTCATCGGTTTCAACAACAGGTTTAATGATGACTCCATTTTTGTCTAATCTGCAGTGATGTTTTGTTTTGACAGTTGACAAGTGTTGCTTTGTTGGTTGCCAATATTAATTTAATATGTACTTTGAATACTTTTAATTACAAAAAATGCAAACATTTAAATTTTCAAATTATAACTATTTTATGTGTTACGTTTTTATAGAATTAATTGTATTACTTATGTATTTTTTAAATGCAATGTGTCTGATAGAGCATCTATCGACATTTCTCCAAACTACCGCTCTTCTTTTTCTCGTATAAATCCGCACCTACCGTAGATTGCCGAGTATTCGGCCGACTCTCTTCGCGGTTCGATTTCCATTAGACATCAAAATGGCGGATTCGTCGTTGGTCGCAGCATAGAAAATAGGCGACATCAGTTCGGTGTGCAAGCGAGCGGACAGTGCGTTGCGTCTGCATCGCGAGAAAAATAAAGCAGGGAGAACGCGGCGTGCAAACAGACGCTGATCGTCTCCGCGTGTGACGTGCAGGCAGCAGTGGAAAATCCTACTTGCTCCGCCGGAAAGCCGCAGAGGGGTGGCAAACATTCGCCCACCCGCGTCCTAACTCGCGACGAGTGCGTGCGTGGGAGGCCGGACTAATTACGGTTGTACGCCAGGATTGCAACAACTCGTTGCAGGCCCTAGGGCTCTAGACGTGGTGCACGGTGCGAGGGGCCATCGAGTGCTAGATTCGCATGAGCGACGTGACGGGGTGCTAGTACAGGGAAAGTCGGAAAACCGTGCAGGATGTCGGGCGAACGCGAAATACCTGCGGAGGATAGCATTAAAGTAGTGTGCCGATTTCGGCCGCTTAACGACAGCGAGGAAAAAGCTGGGTCGCAGTTTATCGTCAAATTTCCATCGGGACCAGACGAGAATTGCATATCTATTGCTGTAAGTACACAAGTGATATATTATACACAATACTATCACCTGCAAATTTGGGGAGTTTAAAAAGTAATGATTCAATTTAAACTAATATTGATTAAAATTAGACAATGAAGATGGTTTTTATTGAATTGGGCTTGTAGAAATCACAGGAATCTGTAACAACTCTGTTGTTCATTTGTTTTTAATGGCGTACGGTCTTGTTGAGTGGCAGGAACTGGATGTAAATGAATTAAGTCGAGGAATGAAGGAATACAAGAAGGCGGTTTGGCTCGTGCCCACTGACTATTACCCACACATAATGTAGGCGAAGAAAGTGCATCGCTTAGTCAAAGATTGTAAACTTAAGACATGAAACAAATATAAATCGATAGTCAGCTTACATTTATGCGGAGAATGTAGAACATCTCATTCTGCACTGCATGGGAAATGTGTGTATAATTCTGCAAAACTCTGGAAATGTTCCATCGAAAGCTTGTTTCGTTTGTTTTTTTTTTTTTTTTCCATTTGTAAAGTTACAGAAATCGATGAGATAATTAATTTCCTGATTGTTTTCAATGGTTTTTGACTTCACTTGGTGTGTTTCTAATTGGCATAAGTAAATTCCCACTCTGTTTCATTCCGCGTTGAGCCGCGTGAATTTACGGGGATTGGCTTGGTGTGTGGTGGTGAGACTGGATGGATTGTGTCACACGAAAGCGTGACTCATCGTGCCCATGTCGAACGTTTCACACTTCATACGTTTCGGCCTCTACTTTGCCCTCCATCGTTATCCACCGGACTTGGCTTCTGCCAACTTGCTCGAAATTCGGGCCCACTTGTTTCCCCTTCGCTCTTTTCTTCCAGTTTGCATCTTTTCGATGTTCAATCACAAACTGTTCTGGTGTAACATTTTTCTCTTGCTACTAGATCTATAGTTTAATTGAAAATCATGCTGTGATCCAACACCTTTCAAAGCTAGTTACTGTTGTATTACATTTCGCTCCCGGTCATTCGTAGGTTACCGTAATGGTAGTTATAGCAATATGAAATGCGGAGGAAAAAATTTAAGTTTGTTGAACTTTTCGCTGGATGCGCGCGGTCCGCGGAGGATCGATACGGCTTGTGGTGTTCAGTAAAGGTGCAGCTGGCATTTATTATTTATTTCGAGCCCCAAATACGTGAATTGTAAGTCGGACTTAGCAATGTTTGGTTGTTTGTGGATTGTGGAAAATTATGTTTGACTAGTCACTCTGGGGACATGGAAAAAGTGTCCTTAGTGTACACTTTACGTCTGGAAACTTTGTAAATAAACGAAGAAATTGAAGCATTACATGGCTTAATAATATTAAGTTATTCTTATTGCTGGCTTGTTTGGTTTTAAAAGCAAATCTTAACTTTGTTCCCAAATAATATATCGCTTCAAATTTTCTCCTAGGATTAGGTCATTTTTACTTATTATTTTACAGGGTGATTTTTAGGGTGCTAAAAAGGCATGCGAAGACACAACATGGCTTTAGTACTTTTTCACATTAGTCTTGTAGGGTTTTATTTTTATGAGCATACATGTTTTCTCCGGAGTGACGGAAATGCCAACTACATTTCTTATGTTTCCTCTTCAAGTACAACTAAAGTGGTAAAAATAAATGTGACTGCTGTCAAGAATACTCTTGGAAAAACAAGGTACTTAAGAAGTATGCAGCAAACAAAGCTATTGTCTAAATTCAACAAATACTTTTCAGTATATTTCGAATCCTTTCAATACTCACAAGTTTTCCTTTCGAATTTCATTCAAAGACAGATTTAAAATTACATGACAATGTCAATTCAATGCCACTCAATTCGAATATTTCATTGATTTTTAGTCTTTCTTAATTTATTGGTACAGCCTGTATATTGAATATCTCTAGTATTCGAGGAAAGCTCACGCTTTTTGCTTTACGATTGCTACCTCCGGTTCACATGCGATATGCTTGAAGAATCAGCTACTTCACCATGATGAATATGCATTGCCACTATTGAATCAGACGCTTAGTATTTTTTTTTTTTTTACTTTTGCTTTGTGCACCGTGTGTAAGTAAGCAGACAACTCGATAAGTAAGTATTCAAAGCTTGCTTCATGTTGTTCGCGTTTCGACGCTGTTGTTCCTGGATGTAATGCAGGTAGCAAATGGTAATTATTAGGCCCGCGAGACCGCGACCGTAATTAATTTCGTGGCTGGCTGGATCTCACTCATAGACTGGGTGATGCAAATGTTTTGAGATTTGCTGCCTTTATTTTGGATTTAGTAATGGGTAAAGAATAATTGGAATTTTGTTTAGGCACAGTTTGCAGGATTTGAGTAGGAATGGAAGCAGGCTGGATTTGTTTAGATGTGCTTTCGTTTGATTTGTCGTGTTTTGTGGACATTGTTTTAATTAGTCGCGGCTGGGTTGGTTTTATTCTATATATGGTTATGTTTGCGTGTTTGGTGCACATCAGAGAAGTTAATTATCTTGTGTTTAATTTGTCAACTAAATTATAACACTATTATAAATTTGGGACGGGTTGGTATTTATTAGACCAGGCGTATGTGGTAACATTTGCAGATAAAATATACAGTTGAAGTAAAGTAAACATTGAAATTTAGAAAATGACATTTTCTCTATTTATAAGGGCAAAATGTGATTGCTATGGAGTTTTTGAAAATAAATTTTTAGTACATATACCATCCAAATTAATTCGAAAATTTCTCCACATTTTTTACTTTCGTAATTTTATATTTATGAATATTAGTTCAAGTTTCCTTGATACCTACTGCAGAACAGCGAATCACATAACAACTAACAAATACTACAAAACAACTATTCAACCATTTGCAAATTGTTAAGTCTAATGTTAATTATGATCGTTGGAACTCTAGATTTATTATGTATAATGATTTTGCAACACTTCATCGCACATGGATGCCCACGGCGCTTTTTTCTCTCTTTTGTTTTAAATGCCACAGCTTTCTATTAGTTTACCAATTCACTCTATAGCACTTGGAGGTTAATACTAATTGTAGCCAACAAAAGACTTTCCATTCCGAACATGTTAAAAAGATAATTTTTTCTGCTTTGGCAACTTCAATCATACTTGAAAAATTTAACTGCTTACTAAAGATAAAAGTGTTGATAATGAACCTTATTGGATGGAGATATAGAATTTTGATGAATCATAATCAATCTTCCTTGGCTCATTTTGAGTTATTCATTTAAGAAATACCCTAGGAATCAGAATTAGTCATCAGTTGGAAAATGTTCGTATTACTGCGACGAAGATGAGTTGGATGCAGGTTCGAAGCATTACTAAGTGGTTACTTATTCTACTCATGAACTAAATTACATATTTTGCACCTGAATCACATCAATTTCTAAAGAGAGGAATTCTACTTCAGTTTACATATTGCTTGATGAAAGAATCAACAACTACTATCAATCAATTATCAATTTCTTTAATTGAATTTCATTCTAATTAATTTTCTTTTATTTCTCCAAATTAGGTTTATAATGATGAAAAAGTCAGATACAAGATGAACTTTTACTTTTATATTTGCAATCAAAAGCATATTTTGTTTATATCATTATATTATTATTATTATTATATACTCTCATTAATTCCTCTTGTCTTCATTTACAACATTGCTACATGTTTAACACTACGCAGCATGCATGAAAATCATTTTATTGTTAGTTGTTTCTGCCGCAATCTCATTTACTATCTCGTTGATGTACCGATAGCGTAACAAATCGATTTAACATATTTTAATTTGGGCATCGAGTGCGCCGCTGGATTGAATATGCGCATGATGGTGTTGATACTTTGATAGGCCCGATCCTTGCGATCCTCGTTCGTAATCTATCTTTGGACCATTACGCCGCTCGGCTGTAGCAATTTGTTCGTAGCGACGTAAATGAAATTTGTGTATATGCTGGTAGACGCGTTCAATGCTCATATATAGGTGCTATTCAAGTGCGAGAGCTGTGGAATGACGGAATACGTATATTAGGACATTGTAATTCATGTTTTTTATGTTGTGCGACGCAAAAAAATAAAGGTACATAGAGGTACAGATACTAGTTTACTTGCTTTTATTGTTGCGATATGTGGTGTTTAGGCAATAGTTGAGTTTGGGTTTTTATTTGAGTAGTACCCATTGGAAATATGTAATCATTTTTTTACGTATATGATACGGCAATTATCTTATAGCTTATAGGGTAACGGAATTTCTTCTTATATATTTAGTTTCCAAATTGTTAGAAAATTTCAGGATTTCGATCATTTGTCTTGTGTTATTTTATTTAATTGGCTGGGTATTTACAAGAGAAAAACGGATTATTCCAGGAAATAGAGCAACTGTGTAGACTACACATTGAATACAATGTAAGCGGCACAAATAGAATACATGAAATTTCTGCATTAAATCTGAATTTTGATCAACAATTAATATTTATTGTCCAAATTATACAAACTTCTTTGTGACTATTACAGTAATATTTAATTGAAAACACTGCCTCGTTCAAATGCCACATTAAAAAGATATTTTAATTTGTTCGTGTTGAGATTTTCACTCATTTTATGATTTACATCGCTGCCTCTTTTATATGATTAATTAGCATAAAAATTTATAACCAGTTCCATTCATTATTGATTTAGTTATTTATCAATCATCTGGAGTTGTACTGTACCAGTTTAAACATTCGACACTGACTGACATTCGTTTTGTCTGCATGCTTCTTGGCCAAATCCTGTTGCCGTGTCGTGCACGCACGCGGTGATGGCGCAATGCGCTAATTAAACTATTATCTGATTACTTCATACCTTTATATTCACATGCTTATTAATATTATCTAACTAAACTCTGCTTTTATTTTTTGATGATTCATCAACCGGTTTATCACTGATTAGTCTATAAATATCTAAATAATTAAGTAAATTGCTTTCTATTTTTATAATTGTTCATTAATAATATAGAATGGGTGTTTTCGTGCTTAGTTTGAATTGCGTTGAGGTTTTTAGTTTAGTGTGAATTAGGATTTGTTGGCACACTGACAATATGTCTGAAGTATTTATTAGTTTGTCACTTGAAAAGAGTAAATAGGATTTTAAAAAATAAATTCTTAATTTGGGCCGGAAAACAGATTATTGCGTTGTTTTCAAATGTCTTGTATATATAAAAAAGGGTTGAAGTTTAGTACATTCAGAAATTGTTTACTATGAAAGTATCGTAATGGTTCGAATTGAATCTTAAAAAAATCTGTTTCATAAAAAAGCATTGTTTTTTCTTCTTCCCAAATTATAATGTCCAAACATTTTGCGAACCATTGTAATCCATAAAAGTACTAAATATAAAACCCGCGAGTAATAGAGAAAGAAACATAGGTAAATGTTGTTGACGATTCTTCCCATCTTAAAGATGAACAGAAAATAGACCTATTCCACGTCTCTGATGTGTTGCGTATCGATCCACGAATGAAGGAAACACCCTGTGGTTTGCGGTGTACCGGCCGCCAGCTTATTTTAAGTGTAACGACAGCGTCTATCGCGTAATAAGCACCGGCAGGTCGGCGCTAACACCATCGACTAGTCAATTTCTACTGCATTCGGTACTCGATATCGAACTAGTTTCGAGGGGTGCGCGTCCTTATTTCTTCATTCTTTATGGCGTTAATGCATGTTTATTACTGTTTTTTTGTACCATTTCCGAAGGAAAAATAAGGAAACTAAATCTAAAGGTATTAAATGATGATTTTTAGCTCCACTTGCGTTGTGTTAGATTATTTGCATTCAATAACGTGAAAGGTTTTTTGCAAAAATTAGTTTTATGGAATTTAAATTGTTTTTCTTTGTACCGAGACACGCGATTGTAAATTTGGAATGCGATTACTCCATTTACAAAGTAATTTCAGTATTCCTCCTATGCCGCAAGTTTGCATTTTATGAACTAAACTAACTTTGTATTTTATTTTGCTCGAATTTCCACCCCTATATTATAGCAATTTCTTTACATTTTTATTTGAAATTTTGAGCCTTCAAAAGTAATAATTTCCCTGAATTTCTATTCCGGCAGGATTTTCAGCTGTATGTAAACACAAAATCGATAGAGTTCCTGCCCTTGACCAGGCAGTTGGCTCTCGATAGGATCGCGCAGACGGATGCAGTCATCCCAACCACCTCCGTTTTGACCGAGGCTGCTGCTGATACGAACAATGCGACATTACGCCACGCAATTTAATCAACCAACCTTATCTTAATCTTCTCTACCTTTTTTTATTTTCAATACAACTTAATTTTATTTATATTTATGTTTTTTATTCAAAATAAAAATCGAATCATGGATATCGCATGAGCAAAATGGCAGTAAAGGAGGTTTTTGATACTTGTACGTGTCCTCGAAGATAGTTTTTTATTGTTATACTGAGTAATAGGAATTTCCTTAATTTTTTTTATATATGAACCATTTGTTTTCGCGTGAGATAGGAAAGACCTATTTCGCACATTCAACTATGTAATATGCTAGGTATCAATTTGAGGAAAGCCGGGCAGACTTTTCAACCACTTTCAAGGATAAATGCGAATATTCAATGAGCCACGCGCAGCTTTTCCAGATCACAGCGCGCAATTTCCTTGGACGTTTTAAGGTTCAAGGATTTTCAGGATCGAGATCATTCAACTCTGCCACTTGCCAAAAAGTGATGAATACATTTATCTTCTTCGAATTTAACAACTCCTATAAAAAAACAAATAAAATAATTATAATGATAATTCACTAATTTACACGTTTATTTCTAGGGAAAAGTTTATCTTTTCGACAAAGTCTTCAAACCAAATGCCACCCAAGAAAAGGTCTACAACGAGGCTGCTAAGAGCATCGTCAGTGATGTCTTGGCTGGTTACAATGGTACCATTTTTGCCTACGGTCAAACGTCCTCCGGTAAAACGCACACCATGGAGGGCGTTCTGGATGACCCTGCCAAGCAGGGTATCATTCCACGTATTGTCAACGACATTTTCAACCACATCTACCAGATGGAGGAGAATCTAGAGTTTCACATCAAAGTGTCTTACTTTGAAATTTACATGGATAAGATTCGTGATTTACTTGATGGTAAGGAGGATTGTGTGTATTTCTTGTTTGGGATTTTGGTTAATTATGTTGGGTTGTAGTTTCCAAGGTTAACTTAAGTGTCCATGAGGATAAGAATCGTGTGCCGTTTGTGAAGGGTGCTACCGAGAGGTTTGTATCCTCTCCGGATGAAGTATTTGAAGCAATTGAGGAAGGAAAATCAAATAGGCATATTGCAGTTACCAGTAAGTCTAAAATAGGCGTTTTCTAATCAGATCAGTGTTCTATTGATTGTTGTGTGTTTCAGACATGAACGAACATTCTTCACGTTCCCACTCCGTGTTCCTCATCAATGTCAAACAAGAAAACATGGAGAACCAAAAGAAGCTGTCTGGAAAGCTCTACCTAGTAGATTTGGCAGGCTCCGAAAAGGTATCTAAAACCGGTGCAGAAGGCACAGTATTAGATGAAGCCAAGAACATCAATAAGTCGCTCTCAGCTCTCGGTAATGTCATCAGCGCCTTAGCTGACGGAAACAAGACGCACATACCTTACCGAGACTCCAAACTCACGCGTATCTTACAGGAGTCTCTCGGAGGTAACGCGCGGACGACGATCGTCATCTGCTGCTCGCCTGCCAGCTTCAATGAGTCGGAAACAAAATCAACTCTGGAGTTTGGTAAGCGTGCAAAGACGGTGAAGAACGTCGTCTGCGTCAACGAGGAGCTCACTGCTGAAGAATGGAAGAGACGCTACGAGCGCGAGAAGGAAAAAGTTGGCCGACTCAAGGGCAAGGTGGAAAAACTTGAGGCAGAGTTGGCAAAATGGCGTGCTGGAGAGACTGTCTCCATGGATGATCAAGTCAATCTTAACGAAATGGACGCGAGTACTCCTAGCAACATCATGGAAGAATCCACAGCTGCCCCAATTGGTGGCCCGATTCCTGCTACACCGGCACTAATGATTGGTTCTACTCTCGGCTCTGAAGATAGGCAGAAACTTGAGCAAGAGCGTGAGAGGTTGTACCAGCAATTAGATGAGAAGGATGAGGAGATCAATCAACAGAGCCAGTATGTTGAAAAGTTGAAGGAGCAGATGATGGAGCAAGATGATCTAATTGCTGCAACAAGGAGAGATTATGAAGCTCTACAAGCCGAGATGAACCGCATTCAACAGGAGAATGAGAGTGCCAAGGAGGAAGTGAAAGAAGTCTTGCAGGCTCTCGAAGAACTCGCTGTTAACTACGACCAGAAGAGTCAGGAGGTTGATGCTAAGAACAAAGAGATGGAGAGTCTTTCAGAAGAACTTATGCAGAAGCAGGCTTCTTTCAACACGACCTCTTCTGAGCTGCAACAACTCCGTGATATGAGTAGCCACCAAAAGAAGCGCATTGCTGATATGTTGTCTAACTTATTGAAGGAGTTAGGAGATATTGGCAGTGTCCTCGGCTCAGAACGAACCGAAATTATTAACATTTCCAATGATGCTGCTAAGTTAGAGGAGGAGTTCACTGTGGCAAGGTTGTATATTAGTCGCATGAAGAGTGATGTGACTAATATTACCACCCGTCTCACTGAACTGGAGACTTCTCACAAAGACAGCAACCGCAAAGTGGTGGACTATGAGAAAGAGTTGGCCGAGTGCAGACTGCTCATCTCGCAGCACGAGGCGCGGATGAAGAGTCTCCAGGAGAGCATGAGAGAGAGCGAGAATAAGAAGCGAACTTTGGAGGAGAACGTAGATGCTCTTCGGGAAGAGTGCGCCAAGCTAAAAGCGGCTGAGCAAGTCAGCAGCGTCAGCGAGAGCGAGAAGAAGGAGGCCAATCAGATGCGAGTAGCGTTGGAACAACAGATGGATCAACTCCGTGATGCGCATCAGAAACAAGTAGCGCAGTTGAGAGATGAGATCTCTGAGAAACAACAAATGTTGAATGACATCAAAGAGTAAGTTGACTGTGATCTTATAGGATTGGAGGTGTGTGTAATGTTGTTTTTGTTTCTTTTAGTCTTAACTCCAAACTGCAGTTGACTCAACAACAGCTTCAAGCCGATTACGATAAAGTCAAGGCGGAAGAATCGGAAAAGTCCAACAAGCTGCAAGAGCTCATGTCAGTACATTTGCTCAATAAGCGCAACCTTACTAACAACTTCACCGGCGACGGCGACATGCTGCTCGCCGATAAACGCTCGCTAATCCTTTCTGACAACCGCTCCTTATCTTGCTACCGCGGCGATGGGGACGCAGTCCTCTCACCGAAGAAGCTACACCTTTCCTCGCCCGTTCCCGAATCTTCCGTGTACATCCGCCGCGCAAAAGCAGACACGTGGGCCGATTTCCTGCCGTACAAGGACGAGCTTAAGGGTGGCGACACCAAAACGCGCAAGCAAGCGCTCAACGAGTACGCCAAGCTCGTGCGCTTCGCCAACAAACGCGACGATGAGAAACACACGCGTACCCGCGCTCAACAGCAGCACCAGTATCATCATTGCTGCCCGCTATTCAGCTCCATCTTTCACATGCACACCCTCCACCTGCATCTGTTTATTTCCCTTACACTGTTGCTTGTCACACATAAGTGCCCTCATTATTTCATTATCATGTAAACCGTTTAAATGGAACGTGGCGCGCGCAAAAACCAATCGCGAGGCAATAATAAACGCGATAGTAAACGAACGGCAGGTCGATTTTACCAAACAATTAATCAATACAAAGATAAAAACGTGACGGTACAATAAATCAGCGATGCAGTCTGATTAGGTTTCTTTTGTTTTTATTGCACTTGCTCGCAATTTTCTGCCTCATCTCTGAAAACGTATAACTGTACAACTGACTTAAATTAAGTCACTCAAAGTGTTGCCTGTGATATTGGTAAAGTCGGCCTCTTTCGAAACCCCAAAAATATCATAATCGCGACGGTGGCGAATCGGTTTTCACGTGTTTTGTTTTACTCTGCATCATTTCCACTCCCAGCCTTGCCTAGACCTTGCATTCCAACACTCTTGTGTCATACATCCTTGTCTACATAACATTTCCCATTTTTAGTACTTATTGCTTTATGTTAATGATTTAAGTTTATTAGTTTAAAGTTTTTATTAAGCAATTTCGTTATTAAGTCACATCACACAAGCTCTCTCTGTTTTTCTTTTGTTTCTCGTACGCGTGCGAGTAAATGGGACGTTTCGCGTCGATAAATTGAACTGGCGCCGTAGGGGCTAAGTAATTACTTAAATTTCATTAAATAACTTATTAAAATACGTGACAAATGTACATAATGCGTGTAAAAAATATAAATTGTACAAAATGTACAAAATTAGGTATAAAATGTGTAATCGTTGAAACTTTGGAAAGCTTAGGCATTTTCGAAGAATAAGTCGGTTAGTGATTGTACAATTTGTACAGCTAGTTTTAGGGAAAAAATAATTGTTGATTATTTTCTTGAATGGTGAGAGTCTATTTTTAAATTGTTGATACGTGGCCCAAACAAATCAAACAATTCCAACAAGTATTTCAAACTTCATAAACCCACAAAGCAAAACAGAGCGTACCAAACGTGTGATCGTGGCTTTAACGAAAACATTTCCTGAGAGCCAATGAAAAAATGTTCAAATTATATGCAGTTCAACGAATGAAAGGCGCGAACAAGCGCGGAAGGACCTCAAAGGATTGGAAGACACCGTCGCCAAGGAACTGCAGACTTTACACAACTTGAGGAAGCTATTTGTTCAAGATCTGCAGGTAATTCTTATCCCAATAAGAATTTATCTTGAAAAATTACACTTTTTAATTTCTAACAAAATACTTCTTTGCTTTTAACAGGCTCGTATTAAGAAAGCCATCGCAAGTGATGACACTGATGAAGACGGCGGCTCCTTGGCACAGAAACAGAAAATCTCGTTCCTGGAGAACAATCTGGATCAGTTGACCAAGGTGCATAAGCAATTGGTGCGGGACAATGCTGATTTGCGGTGCGAGTTGCCCAAGTTGGAAAAGCGACTTCGGGCAACTATGGAGAGAGTGAAGGCATTAGAGTCGGCGCTGAAGGATGCTAAGGAGGGTGCCATGCGAGATCGCAAACGGTAAGATATTTTAATGTGCTAAATTATGTGATACGAATTTATTTTGGTCATGGTTTGTGCAGGTACCAGTTTGAAGTTGACCGAATCAAGGAGGCTGTGAGACAGAAGAATTTGGCACGTCGTGGCCCAGTGCCGACAATTGCTAAACCTATTCGAGCGGGCCAACAACACCACCCTGTTATTGGCGGCGGTGGACAGACGGCAATTCGTGGGGGTGGTGGTCAGATGCAACGTTCTACCACAGACGAGAAGCGCAAATCTGTTATCAGCAGAGGTAAATATATTTTTGTTCTGTAGTTTTTATAAATAGTATTGGTTTGTTTTTTAATTAATTTCGATCTATTTGTGTTTTTAGAGGAAGGTTGGATGAGTGCTGCCTGAGGTGCTAGTAACATTATTGCAACCAACCAACAACACACCAAATATTACGAAACAAGCGCATCTGCAAACTGCAATCAATTTAACCAGCGCATTATTACCCGACTTATGATTTATACCTAAAAGATTTAACTTAATAACTTGTGTCTTGTGTGCTTGAGAAAAAAAGAAGAAACAAAGAAAAAATATTATAAAAACGGCTTTAGCATGTAAGATGCACTAATTTATGATAATCACTATGCTGCAAAATGTGCTGCAATGGAAGTTAAGAAGCCTGCATTTGTTTAAAGTGAAGATAACAATAGTAATTGATTATTGTAGCAAATGTGAAAATGTGCAAAGTGGAAGGTAGGCAATGAGATAAATTGAAAATTGGGGGTAGGAAATTCTAACGTTTTGTAAAATATTGTGGAAAATTTGAAAAGAATGGAAATAGTTCTAAAGAAAACAATGGTACTAATTTGTTTAGTTCCTTATCGGGAGGAAGGTTATCAGTGTTGATAAGGCGAGAAAGGTATCTGTCTAAATGTTTTGTTGTTTCATGATAGCTAATGTTATTTTGAACTCACAAGACACCTCACACACAACACGCTCTTATCATCTACTATTCAATTATTGAAGATATGAACGAAAAGAATTTGAGTAAAAGTTACTTAGACAATTTTTAATTTATAAGTAATATTTATAAAAGTTTCTATTTATCGAGGGTGAGCGCCTTGCAATTCCCTCTTTGCTTTCCTCTGACGCAACCGACCGACATGGACGGTGTTGCAGATTTGAGTTTAAACAATTTTGTAATTTATACGTTTAATGATCTAATTCACTTGGTTTTGATTTGGTTTGGCGCAAGTGCATGGCGAGGACACGCTTGACTGCAGTGCAAGCGCAATTCGGTCCCTCGTAGCACTTGGTGGCCGTCTTATCAAAACGTGTAGGCTTTAAGGCGACTGTTATGTTGTCTTAAAGCTGAAATGCACCATGCGCGCGATCGTATATTCACCTAATATGTATTGTGATATATTTGTTTGTAACTGTTTATGATTTTCAATTGTTTCCCCTGCATTTTATTGATGGACGGCTGACCGGTTCGCTCTTCCAAACAAGATTCTTGGCATGAGGAGCGCTTTGAGAATATCACGCAAGGCATTAATAAACAGTTTAATATTACCAGTAAGCAAGAACCCGTTGCTCTTAACTGTTTCTTTCTAAGATATTTATATTTGACGGGCAGATGGACTTGGTACACAAATGTATTTTGTTTAATTTTGTAATTGTAATTGCGGGCGTAACGTGAGTAAAACTGATAACGAAACGTTGTGGATACGATTGCTGTGGGAGCTGAGTTGATTGCAATTTTAGTGTAAAATTTAAGAGTGATCGAGGCAGGACGATAGTACTGAGAACGATAATAACAGATGCTTATTTATATAAATGCGATTTTAGGTTTCTGTCGGTAATAATTACATTATATCAAGCGGTATTTGCTATTGATATGTGGGTATATCAGAAACTGAAATGATTATTCTCTTCGATTCTAATAAAAATAAACATAATTACTGCTACATACTTGTTTCCTGGCGGTTAAATTAAATCAATTATTTAAAGCTGTTCTATTTTACTGTTTGGTTTTTAATAATTATTGGTAGTAAGTGTCAAAATATGATTTATTTCAGGACAATTAATATATTCTTCCCGAATCCAGTCCCTAAAACGGCAAATAATTAATTACTATCTTGTGGAACGCATCTGACAGTCGTAATTCTGGAACAATTTCAAGCAATATGATAATAAAGTAGGTACTATAGTTTCCTGTATATATATTTAAAATTTCGTAGGTTTCTAGTAGACTCAAATTTAATATTGTGATCCATTCAAAAATTTGCAAGCACAAATTACTTAATCATGGCTTGATTCTAAACAAATACATTATTTAAATGTATTGTTTATGTACTGTTTATCAATTTTCAATCAACCCATCGCAATTTAATTGTACTGGACATGTTTTTCTTAGTTTCGTTGAAACCAACTTGAAGTATTAGAAATTAAGTGGACAGTAAATAATTTCCGTTTCACTTGTGATTTCGTTATGATTTGCCTTACCTGCATGCATACCTGTTTGGCGTCGGCGGTGTGCGTATAAAAGTATTGAATGCGGTGCGCGATGCCGTCACACGTCAAATCGCGCTCCGCATTCGCACACGCGTCGGCTGAGCGCTCACTTGCGTGTTTTCGGCACCTTCAAGAAAAATTTACCGTTTTATCAAATCAATCCCACCAAATAATATTACCGAATTAAATTTACTGTTAAAGAGTGATTAGAATTGCCAGATTTTACCCAGATGTTTTTCAAATTTTGGAAATAACTGACTAACTAATTTTTAAACGTCACTCACAAAAGTTTTGAACGTTATAACCAAAATTCATTGTCATCAAATTGACTTGAAAACTTTTAACGTGCAGAGTTATTTTATTAAGTGATTTTAGTGTTTGTTAGTTTTGTAAAACGTGTTTACCATGGATCACAAACTGGAGCGTAAACAACGGATTATGTTGGATGACGACCGAAAGTTCGCATTGATGAAAGTAAGTCATTTGTATAAAAATAATACTTAGTTAAATTATAAGAAATACGAGATTTGAATAGAACTTTAGGAATAAACAAATTAATGCGTAAAACATATATTATTTTAACAAAAACTGCGCATGAAACGTAATAATTAAGTACGTTTTCCGTTAGTTTATATTTTCTATGATATTTTAATAATAATAATAATATATTTTGTACATATACAATCGTGCAATATAATCATACATATACAAGGCCATCAACCAACGGTCCTTCAGGCATAGAAAAACAATGATTAATGAAATCTTTCCATGCAAAGTATCAACAAAAGAAAATGAAGACAATAATACTTATCATGATATGGTTTCCTCCAATCGGGTAGAAGTTTTCGAATGTATGAAATTAGCGGTTTTTGAGGTCTTGAGGAAGTGTAGAAATTGGGTGTAATCTTTCTGGAGAACCCTTCTATAGATGTTAAAAGGTTGGGATGATTGGTGAACAGTTATATTGTTAGCTCATTATGTCTCATTTTAATTAATTAATTACATGTTGTGCAATGAATTATTAGGATGTCTTAGTTTGGAAATGATTCTAATTGCTTCTCGTTCGCCCACTTCTAAGTTCCGTTTTGTTGTCTTAGATGCAAGAGCCATGCACATTAATCCATAATCTAGAATAGGTCTACAGACAGGTTTATAAATTGTCATTACCGTATCAATCGAAATTCCTTCGCTCTTATAAGTTAAGCTTCGAAAGAATGCAGCACGTTTTTTATATTTGTTTTAATTGTTTGTGCGTGCTTTATAAATTTAAGGACATTTTAATATTTTAATAGAACACTTGATGTTTGTAAAAATAACGTACTTAGTCTACTTGCTACAATTATCTATATTATTTTTAAGTGACTACTTTAAATAAATAAATGATGATTAATCTAAATGTGTAAATCATTTTTGTTGTGATAATTGTCATAAGTTTAATCAGTTAAAATCCATATAGCTTTGAATTTGATCTATTAAGATCAGAGTTATTAATTCCTAATCTGACAATTATTTATCTGCAAAAATGCATAGATTTCACCTTTAAACTACCAAGGTTAAAATGTTGGAAAACGCATAAACACTTCTGATACAATCCAATGTATCTTACTAAGTGCATTATGTATAGAAAGAGTAACGAGAAATGAAAATAGTTGCAATGTACAATTAATCCGTTGCTATAACGATCAATTATCTTTAAAAAATGACTCCGTCTGTTAGCGCTAGAAGAAAATAAACAAAATAAAAACTAAATGCATTTTGCATGTCTGTCTTGTTTTGATTATCCGACAAAAACCAAATTAATTAACATGTTCTGGTCAGATTTTTGGAATTGATTAATTTCTGTCTACGCATTTATAGGTATGCAGCAATTGTATATTCTTGGTATAAAGAAATGAATACCAAAACAAAAAAGAATAATTATATTGTGACGGTCGCTTTCGAATCGAATTATACGCTTTATGTTTTGTTTGTTGAGTTGTTAAGTCTTCAACCTCTGCATTTCACGTCGAAATTCGTAGCGACGCGTGACGATTTTTTCTACATGTCAAAAAACCAAAGAATACTACAATAAACACGAATTCATAAATATATGTACACATCGATTAAACTTTTAAATTACTCTTTAGTTTACTCTTTTATGTTATTAACTCAATTTGTTTTTAATTGAATTCGATTGCTTCCTATTATAATGCGCATTATAATTTTTAATTGCAATAATAATATATTTCGTACACAGACAATCATGCATACAATTATACATATACAAGGCCATTTTTAATTGTATTTTAATATATTTTGTTATTTGCGCCCCAATTACAATGCCATCAAAGGTTGATTTAGTGTTTATTTATGTGGTAAAAATATCTCAAGATGAACTAAACTAAGGTTAATTTAATTCGTTGCTTTCAGGTAATATAAATTAATAATATTTTTAGAGTACTGGGATAACAGAAATTGGGATTGATCATTATTATTATGAAACAAAAGTATATTTTTGGTGCTCAAAGCAAAATCCAACTAACCGGAATGATGACTTGATGAAATCAAGGCACAATTAAAAATAATTTCACCTGCTACATTAATTCAGACTTTTATTGCAGCTATTTTTAAAGCTGTGTTAGTAGCACGAAACTTAACCGTTTGAATGTCAACAATAATTTGACACGTTAATTTTGTTGTTTTCATGTGTAATTTGTTTCAATCAGTTTCTATTGAACTTTGATAACTACCAAATCAACTTTGATTTCTGATTTAAAATAGAATCTTATTAAAACTTGATTCTTTTTGACTTCGATATTTAGAACGACATTGATGTCGCCAACGACCGTCAAGTTGTGATGATGTTCTTGACTGAGTAACCACAAACTAAAAACTAATAGAAAAGTCAAGGTACTTCCTTGTAACTTATCTTAGTAGTTAGTAATGTAAGATGTAGAACATGTTTAGAGGTGCATGACGAAAAGAAATGTTGTAGAATAATACGAATAATTGTTCAAAAAGAAAAACGCATTTTTTCAAACTGTTAGTTTATTTTGTGAAAATATGTTTATAATATTAGGATAGTAGGATATTAATGCTTGCATATTAATATATTTTGTACATATACAATCGTGTATACAATTATACAAGGACAAAGATCAAGGGTCCTTCAGCTATACAATGATTTATTTTGCCAGAAATTTTTATTTTGCACTAGTTTCATTCGCAAGAATATAGAACGTTATCTCTTTTGAAAAAAAGTTGATCTTTAGTTTCCAGTTGCTGATAAGTTGTGAAACCAGTTTTTATCGAAGATATACTTCTACGACTACGAAATCAAAATAATCAACATAATAATTAGTGCTAAGTACCAAATCTTAACATTAATTGAAAATAATTGATCGAGTTAAGTACTGCTACAAAATATAACTAATGTTTAAGGTTAAGAGCAACATGCATAAATTTAATTTGTTCTTGGAAAGATTGTTACAGTTATTCATCTGCCTGAAAACACATTGAGGTTGCTTCAGTGGAAATTCATTCCAGATAGATTGATACAATTCTACGATATAAAGAAAGACCTTATATGAACAAATAAACTACGTTCAATAATCGTTCAACTAAAATGTACAAGAGGCGATTGTTTACATTTTAAAATAAACTCATTGAATCTTTCCTAAAATAAATTGCATCGAGCGAATATTCAACACTTTTTGCCTTACTACATAGAATTTCGACCTGAAGTTCTTCACTCGTCTGTCTTGGGCTTAGCAATACTTTATAGAATTTTTCAACACATTTGTTGCTTTAATATATCACTATAACTACCAATTGGAAAGTGCATTTAATTATAGGTACTTTGCACAGAATACAGTACAGACATTGCCTAGTTATATTTACACAATTTAACAGTAAATAATTAATTGCGTAATTGTACACTTCTAGATTGCAATTTTTTCGACTCTTTAGATCTCAGTCTTAGTAATTTGTAATTTTTTTTTTCGACCTTGCATAAAAAACAATTTTACATTAATTATCTATTATTGCAATAAACAACTTATAGTCATAAATAAACTGAAACAGAATTGTTTGCTTCAATTAATTAAAGATTAATTAACTTACGTATGTCGCAAACACCCGATGGTCGTAATTCGTATCCAATTATATATTTCGTTATAATTTAGTGTTGCTTTTTGCTCAATAATTTATCAGTGCGTGCGTATTTAAAATTATGTATCGACAATGCTGTAAGTTCTGTGCAATTATTCACACTGTTCGATACGAAACATAGTTTCGACGATTTTGCTTTATGTAATGTATAATATCCTCTCGAATTCAATGGTGCAATCAGTTTTTTTCTGAAAAAGCTTGCTTGATTATTGCAATAACAGACATTATGCAAATAGGTGTTCTTTGAGCTTAATATATCGCATTGGCACAAAATATTCTCATTTAAGTTATAAAGATAGGTGTGTCAAAACATAAACGTTTTGACGATACGAAATATCGAATGTATGACGTCGTGTACTTGACCTCCCAACACTGGCCGCTTGGTTGTTACCGAAATAAGTGAAATGCATTATTATGTTAAAAATCTGCACTATAACACTTACTTTTTGTCTTTAGGTAAGAACGTTTTCGGCATGTTGCCTTCTTCAGTATGAAATTAGTGGTTTATTAGTGTTATTAGTATTGCTTGTTTTACATGTATTTGCTTTGCATTAGTTGATATGGGAGATATGATGTTGCTTGCTTAACTGAGTTTCTATAGGTATATGATTCTATATTGTAT
>JAODIE010022030.1:0-25671 GCA_027575565.1 Diploeciton nevermanni
TGAGATCATCAATTCTAACATTGATCTGTTGTATAATGAAATTAAACCAGTAATACAAACAACAATCAAAGAACTTGTGTTAAAATTTCTAAATGATTTTAACGAAGTTTTTCCATATGATGTACTTTACCCAGAGCAATAATAGTTTATTCATTGATTAAGGTGGTAGCTTACTATATTTACAAAATTTGATTTAATTTAAAAACATGTTTGTTGTAATTTTTAAATAATCTTTTCTATTAAATTATTATGTTAAGTTTTTCCTCTTTTAATCATGTTATCAATTATCTAACCCCAAAATGTTGAATGGCTATTTGGCCACCATTCAGAAGAGTCTCAACAGAATATCAACAGAATTGTAGCATAAATTAATTTGTATTGACATCAGTAATTTCATGGTAATAAATGGTATTAATGTGGCGGATAAATATGATAACACTGAAAACCAACGATTCCGCCCGTACTATGATATTGCTGGTGTGTAAAAGTAATTAGATATCTTTTTTGATTGTTGATTTATTGGCACATTAGAACTATTTGCCTCTGTCGGATTATTTTGTAAAGTATAATAATGGCAATCAATTAATTACTCACGTCAGATGTTCAAAACATCAATTCCCAATTTAAATCAATTAATCTCCCTTGACAAATTGAGTGCCAACTACGAGATAACTCGTCCAATGTTTACTTACCATTTTAAAGAAGCTATGATTAAACTAAAAATATGGCTATTTATACAAAAGATGCGGTTAGTTTATCCAATAATTATCTAATAATTTTTTCGTGGCTGTTATCCAAACTGTGTGCAAGTATGTTCACTCGATTAAGTACGAGTTGCGACACTATTATTCCAAGTTTCCTGCTTCATTTCGTTTTAATGGATTTAAATAGATGAAAGTATTAGTAATGTTTGTTTCCATTTCACGAAAATACTAATTATAAATTAATATCCAACATGAGTGAATATGTTGCTTGTACCAGAAATTATTGTCATAAAACATGTATCAGTTACTATTTTAATAATGCATTGAATAAATGTAAGTAACTAAAACACATTAAACAAAAATGACAAAAAGCTGGCAGGTACATAATAAAAATGTTAATAATAATGCATAATAAACACCGAATAATTGCTTGAATTAATTACTATACAACAGGCAAAGACCTAAGCTTCAAACTCCACGAAACAATAAATCGACAATCTACTAGGCAATCGTAAAACATATCAAAATTCGATGATAAAAATCTACTTTGGTTTACTGTTGTCTACATTACCGTCCCAAAAACATCAAAATAATATGATGGTTGATGCATATTAATCAATTGCAGCAATTGAATACTGACCGCAAAAAGTTATTAAACTCAGTCTTGATTTATTGATATTGACTTTATGAGTCATAGCAACCTGTTTTCCATCTATACATCAGTAATTAAATGTCAGAATTATAAAAAACAATAATAATTTCATTTAATTGAAACGTTATAAAACGATGCACACAGTGTAAATTTTGTTCTAAGATGTAGAAATTCACAACGAATTAAACTCTGAAGCTGTTTGTAATTACGCGGCCGATTACCCACTTTATGTTATTTCGTTTAATTCAACACTATTTACGAACTATTTATGTATCTCATTTGTAGTATGGCTTCGTCATATAAATTGCATTTTGTGTTGAATCTCGCTTGAATTCTTTTGTTTTATTTTTACATTAATTTTACCATTTAGAATCAAATCAACAAGTTTTGTATTTATCTGTTAGTTTTATTATAATGGATTGAGTAGATGATCAAATTTGGATTTTGAAAAAGTTGAAAGTAACGAAAAGTGAAGCAAACGAAAAGTTTCCAGTTGCATTCTGAAAGAAAACTTTCCAGAATAATGCGAACGAATTAAGAAACATTGAAATTCAGATATTCTCCGAATACCTTTAATTTAATATTTGCGTTAGCTAAAGATAAGAGTACAATGATAGAAATAAAATTACTTTTTAATTATTTAAAAATAAAATTTACTTTGTAATCTAAAGTACATAATGTGGTCTACTTCAAACTTTTGACTTCAAACTTTGTGGAAAACACCGAACTAAAATCATATGATTGAATATACTTAAATTTTCTCTTCTTTTTATAACTTTTATCATGATAAACATGATATAATCTTATTGAATACTAATTTTAATGTACTTCAATTTAATTTTAACAACATATTACTGCATATTACCACTAAAAATTCATAGCATTAAAATAATAAAATAATTTTTCACTTTTGTCTTCATTAACTTAACAGATAATTCAGAATTAAATGTTAAATTTTATAAATATTTTTGAGTATTACCTACAATATTAAATTATGCTTAACACATGACTACTTTTCCCAATCTTTTAAGTAATACCTCCAATCTAAAGTTTATGACTGAAAGTATGAGATTTTCTCTTTATCTTCTTGCAGCAGCTGAAAAAACTTGCATATTACGGGTATCTCCATTATCACTGTCATTACATCATGTTTTAGGTGTTTTATGTGTTTATAATGACATTAAATTATTCGAATAAACCTTTTTGATAAAGTAGATTGTCTGTAAGTTTCTAACTAACATTGTGTAGAGTAGTAAATTATATTCACATTTTAGTAAAAGCAATATAAATATGAATCTAGATTGCTATAACATGCCTATGGAATTTTGGGCTTAACAGGATGAAATAGGGTTCTTGTTTCCAAATAGGAGAAAAAATCAATTTGCTGCTGGTTTTGCGGAGATTTAGTTGGTTGCTATCGTAGCGAAAATCGTATCCTGAATTGATAGGAAAAGAGATTTCTGTTACAAAGGAAAAAATAAAAGAAAGTTGGTAGATAAGTTGGAGAGTTAAAAATATGGATACTATTTTGCAATTATTCAAGAATTCTAAGGAAATAAAAATATTCAAATCTAATTGATTTTGAAGGTTTTTTATAATAGACAATTTATTTGTATTGAGAGAAAAAGTGAAAAATTTGATAAGGAAATAAGCATAAATGGATGAACACAAAGCTTATGTAATATTTTTTAATAAAAAAATGATTTAGGATTAATGGAATTAAAAATAAATTTTTTTAAGATCAACAAACAATTTCCTAAACCAATTTTCTTTTATTTTTTAATATAGACTTCTTTCTTTACGTATTTTTCTTTTATTTTCTACTTCAATAAATTACGAATTGTACGTGTATTATTGAACTTTCTGGCATTTTCACAGCAAGCAGCGCAAAACAAACAAAAGGATGAAGGAGTATTGTAACCCAAAGCATGTTTGCTTTTATGAATGACTACTCCATCATTCCTCAAGGTGGAAGCGGCAAGTTGCGTTTGTGCTTTTTTCCGTCCCTACTACCCCTCGCTTTCGTCGCAGCATCGTGTCAATTCCACAACTCCTCAACGCTCAGCCGCCACCCGCACATTCAACGTGCGGCCGCGGTACTTTGCGCCTCCTCCTAGTTCACATTTTACCGGCCCTCAACGCAACTAACTACCCTGATCAGAAACGTGCTTGGCGGCGGCGTTCGTGGTCGTAAACAAAATCCAACATTCGCGAAAGAAACAAGGATGGTGCGCGTGGCTAGAATCTAATTAAATCGAGATTAATTGCTAAATCATTTAAGGAGCAGATGGGAGAATTGAGCGAACAAAAGTTGAAGCCAATTAATTTAATAATAATCTTTATAAACTAGATAATATAGAAAGAGCAAGAGAAACTTATAGAAAATTATATGTATATTGTTATAAGTAATATCAGTAATTAATATTAATGTCTAAAGAGATTTAATCAATGTCTAAAAAACTTGTATTAATCCTAATTAAACATATTCTTACTATACACGATAGTTGTGATAGCCATTATAAAGATTGAGCAATTTTGACTAGACCCTCTGCAATTAATCAAATTAATAAGTAATTACAGTATCAAGAAACAAGAATAACAAAGCATTATTTTAATTAATTTTAATTAAAAAGTGTACTATACTCAACAAACCGGAAAACCTTCAAAATAACAGGAAATAATGGATGAAGTAAGTACCTAGAAGATTTTCTTGATTTTTAAAGCAAAATAAATGACAAAATTGGGTTACAAAAATAAACAATTATTATTTGTTAAACTGATAATATATTTGAAATACGCCAAGACTTGAACTTAGAACTAACAATAAATAACAGGAATACGTATGCATTGAATGACAAATTAATTGCAATTTAATTATCAATTCTACCGATAAAAATATTGCTTGAACTTTAACTTGTTTGCTTTATTTTCTCTGTGGGTTCTAAGAAATGGTCAAAAATAATAAACAAATATTGTCATTGTTGATTTTTCTCCAAAAATAACCAAAAATATCACTAAAACAGCTTAAGAGTTTTGTTTATCCATAATTTACCTAAAAATATAAAAAAAAATTAGCAATTTTCTGTTGATGTCTTTTAAATATTTGTTAGTTATAGTTTAAATTTTTTATTCCTGCATAAAGTTCATTCGTAAAAAGCTTTTAATTGATGCACAAGATTTCTAGCTTAATGATATTTCAAGTTTTTGCTTTTAAGAAGCAAGTAACAGTGTGAAATTTTTTTAAAAAGTATTTAATTACATGAAATAAATATCTACAAATAAATTATTTGACCTGTATATGATAAAAATAATTATGTTTTAGTATGTTCTTTATAGTGTAATTTCAGTATATTCCGAGAATGGTATTAGAGTAATTATTTTTAGGAACTTTTCGTTCATTGTTATAGTAAAAAGGTGCACTTTCAATCAAATGCGTAAGTTTAAAAAAGATAATATTTGAAATATTATGTAGGCAACCAAACATATTCATGCCTTCAAACTACCAACATATTTTACACAATGTGAATAATTAAATAAAATAAAAAATTCAAGAAAAATAAAGATGCCATATTTTATATGTGTGACAAAATAATTACATATAGAAACTCGTTTAGTCCTCTCGGAAGTTGATAGAAATGTAATTTATATAGGGCAGCACCTTTGCAAATAGTCATAGATAGTTGTGATAGTCATTATAATGATTGAGCATTTGTGTAATTGTGTAAAAACTCAAAATACATTTCATGTTATTTCTATTTATTATGTTTACTTTGCCTTCGTGCTTCTGAATTATATTGTTTCTCTCCATTGTCGCATTTATTTTAATTTTGCGTCCGGATCCCAATTATATCAACCAATTATTCACCATCACGTCAATTTTTGCTCCTGAATATTCATATATATATATATATATATAATATTCAAATTTCCATGGTCTTTTAATGATTGTGATTGAGAAGTAATTTAATAGAACAAGTTATCGTTTAAATTTTATATGAAGTCCAAAATAATTGAATGCAATTTATGCATCAGTATCTAAATAATATGCAACCATTTATGTATTAGTTCAAAACATGACTGCAATTCGTTGCACTTCAGTTTTCAATTCAAAGAAATATCTCGCGTGTTGATTAGTTAATTGCTAAAAACTTATTTATATCAAAACCTTAAACGTGTAATTAAACACTAAATGAGATCTTGAATTATAAATGAAAAATAATAATATATAAAACGTGCTAAACGGCATTTCCACCAAATACATACAATAAAATTGTATTTACCGTGAAACTCTTCGTTTTACGAATCAAATTGTTATTGTGCAATGAAGCCATAATCTCAATTTAGTTACCAGAATCCTAACATATCACGGTTGTATGAACACTGTTAATGATCAACTATATTAATCAACTAAATTAATGTTTAAACTGTTGATGCAGCACTAGAATGTGCATTCATTATTATTTATATTTACTATATTCTTGTAGAACACATAGGCAACTCAAATTACACAAGACAAAAACCGATTTCAGGTACCTTTGTTATTTTATGCCCTAAAATCAACTGGGAAATATTTCAAACAACAAAGTTGGGTAGAAGTAGTCGGCTGTTTCTTCTGTCGGGAGATCTTTTTTGAATTTAAAAACATTTACAACTGAAAGTTATTTTGTGGCTAAAAAAATAAATGCATCATCAAAAAAACATCAGTTCTAAACGCATTAAGACAAGAAAAATCCTTACTTGAGCCTGGAACAAATCCAATATTCTGACATTTCAAGATGTGGAATAAGAATGCGTAGATTATCAGTTGCTTTCCACGCATTTCCGTCAAAATGGCCACTACTAGCAGGAGAAAAGAAAGTGTAGGAGGCAGACAATAAAAACCATAATTGTCCAGTTCTAGATGGGAAATAGATAAGAAGATGACTGTCATTCAGTATGTCTGTTATCTACGGACGAGTTGGTTGCGTTTAAGAACTCTATGTGTAGGCAACAGAAAATTGTAGAATAAATCATTCAAATAAAACTACATTTAATTAAAATAAATTGAAATTAATTAAACAATATTTGAGTTTTACTTAGTAGACAATTATCAATATTGAGTATTGAGTTTGTGAATTTATCATAAAACCAATTATTCGTGAATTATAAATGCTTTTTGCTTGCGGTCATCGTGTAGCTTGTCTAAAAGCAAGATATTCCTTGGATTTAATACGTTTATTATATGAACCTTATTCAAACTTACGCAAGGTGCACAAATAGTAATTGCATACTGATGGGCCTGATTAAACTTTCTTATCGCATTTCAAGTATATTTACTGTTAGCAAATGCCCAAGGCTAGGATTGTTAGTGTTAATTATTATTTAGATATAGTTGCTAGTGTTGTAAGACGCAAAAAATAATTTCGTAATGCAGGAATGATACATTTAAACGAGCAATTTAATTTTATAAGTTGGTTATGTATTTTTAAAGATGTTGAATTGTTGTCCTCGCGACTAACAAGTGTTTGCCGCTACTGTTTATGTATGGTTTAATAAGTAAATAACCAAATGACACATTTGGAATAAGGTTCATGTATGCCCGTGAACTAATTTAATTTACGATAAACATACTAAAGATCTGAGATAAGCTAAAAGTAATTGTTAATCTAAATTTTATGTTCTAGATTCTAATTCACCCAATAGAAACCTATTATATAAAATTTGATTTTTACATGGAGACTAGTAAAAATCAACCTCCAGCCCCCAACAACCTTTTGTACGGCCCGCTAAAGCACCCAATTTAGGAAAAATCAACAAACTTATACCGTGAACGTGTCGTGACTGCTGAGAAAAATATGCGGGTTAGGTTAGCAATTATTGTTTTCTCTGTTTTTTCATCTGTTATGTCGATTCATGTTTTACGCTGCGTTTTGGAGGCACAAGAATCTATTGTTCTATTAATCATCAATAACATAATTTAGTGCTAAATTCAGTTTATCTTAACAAAGATTATTATATTATTTTCATGTGTCGGGCGTATTAGTTTTATAAATTTTTAATTTTTTGTCTTAGCAATGCCACAGAAAAACACTAAAGCCCAACAAAATTCAGTATTGCTCAAACCATCGTCACATATTTCAAACATATCAAACTATTCTCGAATGGTGAGTTTATTAAAAAATCTAATTTGGTTGCTGCAAATTAAGGAAATTAACCCGAAATGTTATTTAAAGGTAAATTTCTTTTATAAATTGTTTAATTTTTGTTCTCCGGCTATATTGTTATTATAATATGATAAGAAAATGGTTTTTTATATTCATTTTTGATAATACACAAGTTCCAATGTGCGGTACACGCAAATTTATTTGATCCGAAAATGGCTGTAATCTGCTGTATATTAAATTACTAATTTCGCCTACTTCTTTGTTAATATCGCGTTTGTCAATTGACTAATAAATTTGGCGAACCCTAATTATTGTCGTAAAGTTTCTTACGTCTTTTCTTATTTTTTAAATTTCAATTAACTTTTGTGCTCTTTTTTCATTTACTAAGAGTGGAATATACCAATATCAACTTTCCACCTATCTTTAACATACTACTTTTATTCAATAGTAATAAACAACAATAATAATATACTCTATTTTGCAACTCTATTGTAACCCATGTAAGCATAATCTTCAAAAATTTGCTTCTTCTTGTTTTAGCATAATGTGATTCACTAAATTTTCGTCTTTAATATTTTTGATTTCGGCCAAATCCTAGTGCTTCTCTATCCGCATTGATTTATGCACTATAAATGATACTATGTCTCTATATAATAATTAATACCATTAAACTTAATATTGTATCACTGTAATTTGTTGTATTTACCTCAATTTAGCACCTAAGCACAATAAGTTTTGCCATAACAAACAATTTCATTCTCGAATAATTTCCACGTTTCAATGCACAGCTGGGCTGCGTAATCTCAACCTTGTGTATCTGCTGAATATGACGTCTGCCAATGTGGCTTTACCGCGCTAGGTTCCCCGAGGATTTCCTGGCTAATGCCACGCTTGACGCCTCCGCTTCTTGCAGCGTTTGCTTGGCTTATCAAAGCGAGATAACTGCAAAACCACAGATTTTGCACAATTTTCACTTGATTTAGACAAAGCCCTAGGAGTAATTTAATTTAAATATAACCGGTTTACATAAATTTGAAACCAGTTTACAAGGAATGTCATTCTGTTCTTTTGAAAAATGAGAAAATGTCATAAGAATTTATTTTGGCTATTGAATTAATATTTAATACTTTATCAACTTTGAGTTCGTGACCTTGCAAACCTGCACTTATTTTGTGCAAGTACGTGCTTCCAACTGGACCGCAAAGTCTATGATTATCCCTGTGTAAAATGCGGATGCTTACCAACGAAAAACTCCCTTTTGTTCGCACTTTTTCAGCGTAATTCTAATGTCTAGAATAAACATTTCAGCTTAATTTATCTTCCTCATGATCGCTCGAACCAAACGTTCTCAATTTATTCAATTATATTAAATTCTTTTTACTTTGATCGCATTCCACTAGCCAACAGATGGTTGAAGAAGGCTGAAGTCTGTACATAATAGAAGTATCGCATGCAAAAATATTTGCTTTTCATTAAGAGTATCTGTCTTTTAACAAATTCATTTTGTGGAAAATCGCACGGCCTTAGGATGCCATGAATTTGAGCCTTAAACTTGTACATTGATCACATGGAAATGCGATTGTTTGCTCGTTGTTAACAATGACAACAAATACAAGAACGACGTTGTCTAAAGAATAATAATAAGAAAGAATATTGCGGCATCTTTTCATATTATTCTATTGAAATATGTAACACGAGATTTGAATTCTTTATTGTAATATTGTATTATCGGATTATATTCAACTGAGGCTTGTTCTTTCTTATTGTGTGATAAGTTTGAGGTGGTTACTTAAAGTGAGCGCAGATAAAGCAATAGATCAATAGAAATGTGTAGCAATGAAATGTTTAATGTGCTTATTGATATTGAGCGCTACTTTTTATAGGATTCTTGTTAAATATCTCTTTACTCTGAGTGAGGAATACAATTGTTCGAATCAATTTGCTTATTGAATTGTATGTAGCGCCAAGAAGATTTTTCATTATCATGGAAGCTTGGAATAGAAATGATCGAAACGCTGTGTAATTGAGAAATTCTGTTTCAAATACATTCAGCTGAAGAGAAGATATTCAATCATTGATTGAATATCTGAAAAATTAGTAACCACTCTCTTCAATCACTCGAACGTGGAACAAACATAAAGCAAAAAAGCTGCAAAGCTGTACTTATAACTTCATCTTAACCTACAAATACCGAAACCACAAGCTTATAATTACAATTTTAAAATTAACTTCGAAATTATTTTCATACTTTTTGTGAAACATTTTGCTGTAACATAAATTTGAATATGTTAAGATAATTCAGTTTCTTTTCTGAAGCGGTAGAAATTTATAAAAATGTGTTCCTGCATATTTACATATTTCACAAAATAACAAAAAATAGAAGAAAATATTAATCAAGTAGCAACAATTAGAAAATATTATATAAATGTTTACACCCCAAATGTCTTGTCTTGAGTATTATATTTATTGTTTTAATCTTCTATAACTTCTAAAACGCCTAAATGTATTAAACTTTTTATCGTCTTTTCGACTCAGCTATTAAAAATGAATAAAAATATTAAGCGTCAGCCTCTAAATAAAATTGCTGAAATAAAAACTTGAGCTATTTACAAAAAACTTCAGCAATAAACTCACCATTGTCGCGATTTATTTATGTTATCATATAATCTAGTGAGAATCTAGTAGGCGCCGGATTGCGACACATCGAGGTATTAGCACCATCATTGCCGTGATAGATATAATAATATTGAGTACTAAAAGCAATTATCAGCTTATGAGTTGTTCTATATTTGAACAGTGGTGCACCACGAGAACCTGAAATACCACCACTCAGAAGAGAAGAGGTGGCATCTAATATGATATAAAATTATGTTACTCACATGTTTTATAAATTATAATGTACACGTTTAAATAAGACATTATTAAGACTGGAATTTCACGTTTCTCGTCAAAGTGGGAAGATGAAAATAATTGGAGTACAGTAATGAAGAAAAAGCCGGTAGGTGATAGAAGAAGTAACATCTCTAGGCTTTTTACAAAAGTTGGCAAGTGCTAAAGAAGAAACTTATTACACAATTTGACATCTATCCATCCAAAATTAATTTATTATGTTGATGAAACTTAACTAAAACGCTCATTGATTTATAGAACGTTTTCGGCTTGTTGTCTTTTTCAATGTACATTCAGTCGACAAATCAATATTAAGTAAGTGTTATAGTTAGACACTTTGTAAAAACACTCAACGATACCCCCAAGATATTTATGTTCTGGATTCAGTTCACAATCGTAAAACTCACGATCTTGAATCAACTATTAGATTTAGTGGGTTTCCCAATTTCTAAAAATAAAAGACGTGACTCACTTTAATTTAATAAACTTTTACATCTCGAAATTGATTCTTAATTATTTTATAAATATTTTATGAACAATGTGTTAATTAAACTAGTGTTAGGTTTACGCAACTTTTATTTGTGCGATAAAATAGATTGAAGTGTTGTAAGAAATTTTCTTGATGAGAATTGCCAATCAGAAAGAACCACGTACGTAATAGAAAACCAACTAAAAACGAAGAAATTCATTTCACGTCATAAATCTATCTATTAATCTATTATCGATTTATATTTTCTGTTTTATTCCAATACTTTTACACTGTAGACAATCTGCAACTTCAAGTAATTTGATATAAAGCTTGTAATTCTTCTCCACAATTTTCAATTGAATCCAATGCTATATTTTCAATAGTAATTATTAGTATCTTTTGTTTGACCATACTCATGACCTTTGTATAACTCTTCTCCTGATTCATGTAATTGCATTTCTTTGAATTTAACAGCACATTTATTGAATTCTGATGGATTGATTAGAAGCGATAACTGGTTTCCTGCACAATTTTCACTCTCATGGGAAAACTAAACGAAAACTTGGCGAAAAGATTCATGTGTCTATTACTGTTTCCCGCTGCCGTGTTGAGACTAATTGCGTTTCCTCCAGCTGCTTCAACAACTTCAAAGGACACGCGACATTGGAAAATGCGATTACGCGAGTCGCATGTACAAAAGTACACGTGCGCATAAAATTGTAGTCGAATGGAGTTTTTTTAAAAGTCTAACAAGGTTTTAAAAAATCTTTCACAAATATACAATTTTAAACTCTTTTGCTAACGTTAAAATAAGATAACAGTAGTAAGTTCTACCTTGACTGGTGTTAAATACTAAAGAATTATTTTCCTAGTTAGCATGTCAACACTATACAACACTTCATATTTTATCTAATTTATTCCAAGCGCAAGAGTTTCTCACAATTTTTATTTTTGTGTTTGGCCCGTGGTTTTTTTTCTTCTGTAGATTTGCATTTCTATTTCTGTTGTATAATTCAAGTACTTAATGACACTCAAATGATATTACAAAAGCAGATTCATATTATTTATTCATCAGTGAGTATAAATCACTCGGCTCATGGAATGCAACAAATGATATAAGGTCATAAAATATTACAATGTTCTTGAATTGACATTGACACATGAATACATTATATCTTAGCTGAATTTGATAGATTTCTAAGCAATCAAATCGTATTTTGGTAGATCTATTTCACTTTAGTCAACAGGATTTGCGACAGAAAACACACGACACATTGCACTTGCCATAACCATCAAAAAATAATAGTTTACATGAAATCTAGAACTGAACTTTTGTTTTGTACAGATATGCAAACTAGACGTCGACCAAATCGCAAAGTCTGTTCTTCTGTAGCTACCCGATTTTTAGAGTAAGCCTTCCTTAAGGCTATCATTATTATTATGTGAAAATCTCGTTTTGTTGTTATTCAGTCAAAAACGTTTGAAGGTTTTTTACATTTATATGAGAACTATTAAAGACGCAATTATAATTTTTGACACCTTTACAAAATTACTCTTCATCTTAAATCCTTTTTAAAGAAAAGAACACTTACTAATATTTACTTGTTATAATGTTTTCGGCATGTTGCCTTCTTCACTAATTTGAAGTTCTGCTCTGTAGCTCTGACGGTAGGTAAACAACATATATCCTCGTAGAATCTAGTCTACTTATACCCATGATAGTTGATGGACTATAATGGAATAGAGGTCAAGTACGGTGTCGGTATCCAGCATGAATAATAGTACGCTCTAAAATAAAAAAATAGTTGTATGAAAAATATTTATTTTCTTGTTAATATTACAATAATAAAGATTTGTGTATCATTCTTATTTTGCTTTTGCAAAACATCTTTCCATATTTCATTACTCCTAGCTTATAAAAGTTAGTTGCTGAAATATTAGGTGCATACGAATTTTCTTCATAAATCTAGAGGAACGCATGCTGCCATTATTAAGTAATTTGCATGTGCGATTCACCTCACCTATCTGGTGTATCTGTCACTCGGAAGTAAATTACAGTAGCTTGAGGAATGTCACGTACCTAAGTTATTCCACAAAGTTGAAGACTTTGCATTGGGGATAAGTATTATATAAGTATTTTCAGTCTACGCTATTGTAAGAACTGCAAAATATTAGGTTGAAAATGGAAACTTTGGAAAATTGAGATTTACACGTATTATGACACATGGAAGATGTTAACGACTTTGCTAACTTAATTAGATTTTAAAAACATATGAGAATGCTATTCAGTATAGAATGGTATGGTGCCATTAAAAATAAAGCAGGAAAATAGAAACTCACTAAGGATACATTCAAGTAAAATAAATTATTTCTTACATTTTTTTAATTATAGGAAATAAAATCTTTTATTATTAGAATCCAGAATCTATAGTTGTGTGAATTGACTAAAGAAAAAAAAAAGAGACAAAATAAAAAAAATTGCATTATAACACTTAACACTTAAGAACGTTTTCGGCATGTTGTCTTCTTCAGTATGGCAGTAATTTATGATTGTTTCCGATTTATATAGTTTCTGGTTTGGTACTATTTTGAGGAGATTAGTCTTAAGAGTTTAAAGATTGTCTGGAAGTGTGACTGGGTGTGCTGATTAAGGAGTTTTGGGTTATTCACTTTGTATTTGTAGATTTAAACAACAAAAGTTATTTAGAATACTTGAGGTTTGTTTATATGGAGAAGATTTTATTTGCTTGCTCATACTGAAGAAGGCTACATGCCGAAAACGTTCTTACCTTTTAAGTGTTAAGTGTTATAGTGCACTTTTTATTAACATAATAAATCTTAAACACTTCGTAACCACACTCAATAATACTCTAAAAGAAAAAAATTAAATAAGAATTACTTTTGATTGAGAGTGATTTGAATACAGCAATTCTTCAAAATTTAAGACTAAAATTTTGTTTAAGTTTAAAGGGAAGAATTAGCTGTGAAGTAGTAGTAACGGGCAAGTGCAGTGATTTACAGAGAGTGTGTGATGTAATTATATTTATCATAAAATAAATAATATAACTGCCTCGTTTCCTTCGGCTTACAAGCGGTAAGTCGTCTGACTGTAGCAGTGACAGCGAGGTGCATATTGTATAATAACTGCTAATAATCCTGGCAGTTGATGCAGTATAATGGAATGGAAGTAAAGTACGATGTCGGTATCCGGCATGGTTGCAGTACGCTCCAAAAATAAAAATATATAACTAATATTTGGCCAACGAAAAACAATTAGAATCATTTTTAAATTAAGACATCCTAATAATTTATTACACAACATGTCAAATACAAACTTGTATTCAATAAGCAAAATATTACCAATTAAAATGAGACATAGTGAGCTAACAATAAAATTGTTCACCATTCATTTCAACCTTTTAACATCTATAGAAGAGTTCTCCAGAGAGTCCTCAAGAACCGCTAATTGCACACATTCGAAAACTTCTACCCGATTGAAGGAAACTATATTATTATTGTTCTCATTTTATTTTGTTGATATTTTGTAATAAAAGATTTCATTATTTATTGTTTTTCTATGGCTGAAGCTCCGTTGGTCGACGGCCTTGTATATGTACAAAATATATTATTATTCTAATTAATATAATATTGTGCGAATACCGAAACTTTCAAGATCAAAAAAACAGCGTTTACTCTTACGTCGGAATAAAAAAGCTCCTTACTCAAACAACTAATTCTTTCCGGAATATGGCCACCGTGTTTTTTATAAACAAATTGTTTTACTCTCGTCAATAACAAATGGCAATAACAAAATACTTATCTCAATCCGTACTGATTTATCATATCCATATCTCTGAATATATAATCACAGTGGTCATATCAAATAAAAGCATTATTATGAAATTATCAAAATGTATCGATGTAGTATGATAGTAGTTCATAATTTGAAGTAAACTATAATTTGTTTACTTTATCTCAAACTAACTTTTTAAAAATACATTTACATTAGATATTAGAAAAGCCAAACAAATACGTTCAAATCAAATGAAAACATATCACCGAGAAAATTAAATTTTGTGTTAGTCTAAACTGAAGTAACAATAAAATAAAAACTTAAAACTTTTTAAAGTACTGAACATCAACTCAACCGAAAATTTACACATTTACAAATTAGCAATAACTGAATTTGTTTAAAACTTATAACACATAGCTGTAGAACTGCTATTGGTGCAATCGCTACTATTGACAACAGTGCAAAACTCCTCAACAAACTAAAATTCGCTCACTTGTTTCCTCGATTGTTCTTACATTTGGTATTGTCGTAATTATCACTCACTTTTAGGTCTAGCTCGTACCACGTGGAGTCAGTAAGTATATTGTTCATATGATTTGAAACCGGGAATAGAATAGAAAATAGTCACATGCAAATACACAATAAAGAGTTGCAATTTTTAACGGGGTCGGCAACCAACGACCCGCGAGCCGTATACGGCCCCCAACAACCTTTTGTGCGGTTTGTCGAAGCACTAACATAATTTAGGAAAAAATAACTTACAAATTATTGTTTTCTTTGTTTTTTTACCTTGTGACACAAGGATCTATTGTTCTATTATTGTTCTACATTGAAATGATTTAGTTTATCTTATCAAAGAATATTATTTTTATGTGCCGGTCATATTAGTTTTATAAATTGTCAATATTTTGTCTTATCAATGCTACTACAATGACTGTACAGAAACAAGCTGAATGATTGATGAATAACATAAATTTCGTTATTACATAAATAATCAAAAAAGCATTAAATAATCTAAACTCAGCGATAAATTGTTTATACCTGTACGTAATTAATGTCTCACATTATTATTACAGCTAATAAATGATTTGAATTCGTCCTCAATCACAGCGGAAATCCCAATCAAAGACAATTTTCTCAACACTGCAATTTCCTCATCAGCATCGGACATTGACTGGGGGCCTCAACGCGACCCTCTTTATATTGTCATCCCAATCACAATACTCTACATCATCATCTTCATTACTGGCATCGTCGGCAACACCTCAACCTGCATTGTTATTGCACGAAACAAATCAATGCACACTGCAACTAATTACTATCTCTTCTCTCTTGCCATCTCCGATCTCCTGCTGCTTGTATCAGGCCTTCCGCCAGACATGTACACAATTTGGTATAAATATCCTTATGTCTTTGGTGAAGCTTTCTGCATCATGCAGGGCTTTGCATCTGAGACCTCTGCCAATGCCACCGTCTTAACTATAACCGCATTCACTGTGGAACGCTATGTTGCAATATGTCACCCATTCCTCTTGCACACCATGTCTAAATTGAGCAGAGCGGTGAAGTACATCGTTGTAGTATGGCTCGTCGCCATGACTCTGGCGATTCCTCAAGCGATGAGCTATAAACTTTACCACGGCAGTGGCGCGGATCAATGCGTGTGCACTGTGACGCAAACGATTGTCCCACACGCATTTGGCATCAGCACATTGCTTTTTTTCATCACGCCAATGTCATTGATAACTGTGCTGTACATCCTCATTGGGCTGCAACTGCTCAAGTCGACGGTGGGTCCTTCGAGAGGAAATAGTGTGCGGTTGAAGCATCGCCTACTGTCACACACTCCGGTCTCGACGCAACCCGTCATTGTGCTAAATGGGAATGCCACCAACAAAGCTAATGCAGCAGGCGAGAATCGAATTGAGAATAAGACGCGTCCAGGACAGAAAGAGAATGGGAGGAAGAACTTTGCGAGGAATGCTCAAGGAACTAAACATGTTGTTAAGATGTTAGGTGAGTAGAAACTATTAATCATACTACTCAAATGTAACTATAAATAGTATTTTATCAATTAATTTAAAATTATTACTTATTATTCAACAAGTAATTTGTTCTCGAATATCCTTTCAATTTGGTTAAGTGATTTTTAACAATTCAATTACATGCTTCTGTAGTAGGCAACAAAAGTTGAACTTTTGCGCAGCTTTTAAGAAGAGACACCAGTTTACTTCATTAAGATATTAAATATTAGACGAAAACAGTAGGTTTTGCATTTAATGTGATACGCATTATGTCGGAACTTGAAGATACTCAATTTAATTAAAATGAGAAGAGAAAATTAGAATTCATATGAAATAATTGTATTTAAGTATAATTCAAAGTTTGTTAAAATATACAAATATTTTTTACTAGAATAGCTTTTACGTAATTGACATAAATAAATCATTTTTTATTTTACAACGCCACTGTACTTTCCTGATATAAACAAATGATAAATACGTCTGTCTAATGCGAAAAAGCAATCTTGAATGGAATTAGATTTTTTCAAATTTTTATTTAAAATTATCGATCTTTCTCTTTGAAGCGTACTGCAACTATGTCGGATACCGTCACCGTACAAGGCTTCTATTCTATTATACTGCATCAACTACCAGGGCTATTGGCAGTTATTGAGACTAAATTTTGTCAAGGTATATATTATATTGATTATACCTCTAGCAGGATCTAGCAGGAAGACGCTAGATATGCACCTCGTTGTCACTGTTACAGTCAGGCGGCTTACCGTCTCAGCTACGGAGCAGGGCAAATCATCTATTGAAATTCAATCCTATCAATTTACTCTACTCTACAATATTGCATTATTACAAAAGAATTAATTTGATTACCCAGTTGAGTTCTATTGTAAATAAAAGAAAATACAACTTTTGTTTTCCTTACAAGAAACGTCGTCGGTACATAAAATCATTCTTTATATAAATTGCAACTTCTAAATATTATAGAATATAAAAACATTTTCTTTTCAAACGCTTTCCCTGTTCCAGAAATGAGATGAGCTGGACTAAAGCAAACTTAAGATTTAATTTCAAGAGTTTGTTTTTGCACTGAAATCATATTTTCCTACGTTGAAAATATAATTTCTATTACAACAAATTTAAGATAACATCGATCATTAGAACAGATCAATAGAGAGTTGCGCTTAAATGCAAATATACTCTAAGTTTTGAACACGCAGCATATAAAACATTTTGTAATCTTTGAATCCCTAATTTTAAATATAAATCCTCAAGTCAACAAAGCTACTATAATATCGTACCCCTGCAAATGCTCGGAAGTTAAAGTATTTTGAATGCCTTGCAATAGCGTTAATATTGCTACCAAGAGTAACCAGATCACATGCTTTCTGCGGAGCTACCATCTTTATTATAACAGGCACGTCGACTTTGCTTCATTAAATTACTGAACAAGAACAATGTAAACTTAATAATGGTCAAAAGAAAGGTACATCAAACCATTGCCATTGCATTTCACCATCAGTTTGATAAATGTACTTGGTACACTTTGATGTGCTCATGGAAATCACCGGTAATATGTCAATAGGTTCTTTCCGGATTTCCTCCATCTTGCATATTGCCGGCCAGGTGTAATTGAAACATTGCACATTTAGTTCGTTGAAATACTCATTTCCCACTGAATTAGCACCGGCATTTTCTTCTTCAGTTGAGTCCACATTTTTCAAACAGGTATAGAAATCATTATCACATTTGCAATGACTCCTGCAATATTACATTGCTATTAATCATACAATTAAGAAATTTTAACTTACAAGGTATAGAGATTGTGATTTTCCAGTCCATGTTTAGTCTCTTTTGATTCAATATTGTCACCGCAATGATCATGTTGCCTGCAGCATGCATCCAACTGTTGATATTCACCAAGATCGGTGTCACTTTCTGCAACATTTCCAGTTCCACACCACTTGGTCCTGCTGTAGATGATTTGTACACCTGTTTCACTTCCAATGGACAATCCGCCAAATCGAAATTCTATTTGTGGCCGGGGATCACACCCTGGTACGCCAGACACAATGATCAATACAAATATCACATTTGTCACCATGCTGATGATATTTGAACAAGTCTTGAGGTTACTTTGTGTTCCATAAAGCAAGCTTAACTTGCTGAATTATTAATCATTGATAAGTCCCTAGCACTTTTGCAACAATGGTACGTGTTTTGTTGGAATGTTTAGAAATATAGATTTCATTGAACGAACATGCGGTTGTTAGTTGCACTTATTCTATACAAGTAGTTATTTTTGTTAATACCGAATAAGGTCTTATCAACTTAATTCCTAAGTATCCAGTAAATTCAAGCAAGTATGTATGGGATGACTGAAAAATATAATTTTTCGTCTCTTTTCTGTAGTTCATGTTACAATTCACAAGTCACCAACGTAAATCAACGTAAATGCTATTAATATTGACTTCGTAGAATTTATTATCAACCTCGAAATATTCCGAACCTGAAGTAACATTATATTAAGCACATCTTATCTTACTGAAAAATAAGAATTATTGACATTAAAAACGTAGGTAGAAAGCGTATAAATCAGAATTAATATTCATTTCCTTATCAGTTCAAGGTACATGCAATAACTGAATGCAATGATTTAGTTCAACTTTACATACTCGTTCATATCACTGGTAATATTTCCGATGCAATCAATACTTGTAGCTTATTAAATACATTTTGGCTGCATAAAATTGGTCTTTCCAAGTTAATCCTGAATGTTCTCATGTTCTCTGGCATGTCGATAATATATAGAATGTAAACATACTCTAAACTCTTCTTCACATTTTTTACGTACAATTTGGAGCCATTTGTAGGTTTACATTTGTTATGCTTTACACAAAAAGTATTCGTTAATAGGCACATTCATAGATTATGGATGATGGGAAAACCCCAAAACAGTATTTAAAAAAATCATTATTTTTTTATGCACTTTAGCGTATGGAAACAAAGATATGTTATGTAGAATGTAATAAACGAGTTGCGTATCAAAAAACATACCTGATGCAGGTAACGTTTTTGCCTATCTACTGCAATTACTGGTAGGAAACATAAACGAGTACCTCATGTTGCAAAATTCCAATATATATTTATTCCTTGTATTTATAATATTTTTGTTTGCGAAAGAACCGCGAAAGAATATGAATGATATTTGAAGACTTTGAAATATTACGCAACAAAGCAAACTAATTACATAAATCATACATTGCATGTACATCATCAATCATTAGGATTCAAAAATAATTAGATGGGTTGAGGAAACTTTCACATAACTGAAAATAATATTTATAATCTGGAAAATTTGGGGCAAACATTTTATCTTTTTCAGCGATTTGAAAAATTCCCTTGCATAGTTTGGGACTAATTAAAAACTAAGTTACTTTTAAACCCACCTTTGACGTAGGACTTTTGCTCAATAATATAGTACTTTCTAATTTTAATAATAATAATAATAATATTAGGTATGTAAAATTTTACTACAACACTTACTATTATTCACTTATGGCCGGCCTTCTTCAGTATAAGATTTTCAACGATACTCTGAATAATAAGATCATTATTATGTAGGTGAAACCTAACTATAACACTTACTTAATATTGATTTGTAGAACGTTTTCGTCTTATTGCCTTCTGCACTGCATAATACATTCAGTCTACAAATCATCATTAAGTGAGTGTTATAGCTAAGTTTAATCTATATAATAAATATTAAATACTTCATGATCACACTCAACGATACTCTGGAAAATATATTTTATATATATATATACAATTGTACACACAATCATACATATACTTACTTCACTATGGACAGTTCTTCAGCCATTTAGTTTAATATTTTCTATTTTGGCATAAATTTTGCTGCGTTCGACGGTTTTGGAAATGCCAAAATGCTCAAAAATTAATAACTTTAAGCAGAATTAATGCCAAAATATTTTAGTAGCGGATTCAAGCATGTTTAAAATATTTCAGTTTAATCGTTCAGTTTAAATAAAAACCGACACATGTCGAAATGAATGCAGTTTTGAGTCTCTTACGGTTGCAAAAATTACATTTCAGATTTAATGCCGTCACAAAAGTAAAGCCGGCGTTTTAATTGACAGCAACAAACAGTGGAATTTTGCTCGCATTTATCTAACTGATAAGAATCCGAAAACCAAGCAAACTGCGTATGCATTTCTATGCATCTCGTTCGGTATCGTTTATTGCATGAATTCAAAAAATATTGTATTTATCCCGTTCTACAATATTACTTAAGGTGGAGTACTAACGTAATTTGTCTCAACTTAGATGTATAATATAATGAATCTTAATATTTCTGGACAAATGCCGCCGCAAGGTTTGCACGTATGATGAAAGCAACTTTAATGACTTTTCTCCTGGTTGAAGCAATTCCAGTTTCATCTGCAGTTGGGATGTTGAATCAAATCAAACTTTTGATAGACTCCGGGTAAAAGGTGCAAGATGCTAAGTGCAATAAAAGCGGTGATTTCCGCAAAAACTGGTCTGCTATCCGTTTAATCCTTGCCAGCATTCGTAGATGGATTCAATTTAAAATCAGTTATTTATCTCAAAATATGGCGGTGGTGGTTAAAACACCGAAATAAACCGGAAGAGAATTAAATTCTCTCATTGTGCAAATTAATTGATTGAGAGCGCTTCGAGAAAAAGATGAATTTGGTTGAATTTTAAAGAGTGCAGAAAGTTATTACTTATCGTTGTTCAAAGGCAGATTTTTTTAAAACAGAAACATTGGGCATTCCATCTAAGCTGATTTTGAAATTCAAAACTTTTTGATAGGTGTCAGTACAATTAAATCATATCTACAAAATTATGCTACTCTAACCAACAAGATTAGCGGACTCTATTCTTATCTATCAAGTTTTTTTTTTGTACTTAATTCCCATTTTGATTATATCAATGGAATGTTGTAATATTGTTAAAACAACGTTTTCTAGACTTAGAGATTTATCTTTTGGTTTAGAGTGGTTTCTGGTATGTGGTATGTAAATTAGCCGGCGAAATGTGTTGTACTTATATGTGCAAGCTGACAGATTCTAGCAACAGCAGAATGTATATAAAATGTTTGTTGGTAATGAATTTTGCCGCAAAAACTCCTTGGGACAGAGTTGAGCTTGGACTACATTGCCATCTTTTGTAAACTTAAAAAATGCTACATTTACGTAAATCACTGAAAGGTGACAGAAAAAAAGAACTTTTTTAAAGAAGCTTCTGCGAGTTTTATCGCAGAAGCAGACTAGCTGTAAAAGTTAATTAGTTATTAATATATATTTTTATTGATTATGCAGATGAAACTTAATCATAACACTTAGTATTGATTTGTAAAACGTTTTCGACTTGATGCTTACTTGAGTATAATTATACTGAAAAAATTTTACAAATCAATGCTAAGTAAGTGTTATGGTCAGGTTTCATCTATATAATGAATATTAAACACTTCGTGACTTCTATATTTAAAGTAACTAAATCTTTTCTGCAAAAATAAATTTATACAAAATGCAATACCATAGCAATTGAAATTATTATAGCAAATTTCTAGACTTTTTAATAAAAACATTACGTTTCCATAATTTTCAATAAAAGTATCTCTTATTTGCAATTATATTCTATAAAACTGTCAAATGTCATTGGTATTATTATAAAATGCACGCTGATAGCATCCGTTTTACATTGCTCTGCCTCTGGACAACCATAATCTCGATTCTACCAGTCTTTCCCCGCTATGATCAAATTTCATGGTTAACGTGGTACCAATCATTTGCGCTAAGCCTTCTTACTGCCATTATATTCTCATCCCTCCTCTGCGCATACGGAGTCAACACTGTCTTCGTCAGTAAGCAATACCAACGAACTAATGTGCCTCCAGATATTACAACTAAACAATGGCAACGGCACCAGAAACTGAAAGAAATCAGGCTCCAGCGATCATTAGCCCAGAATGAGAAGAGGCGCAAATATCTGGACAAACGCGTGAGACAAATCAGCAAAGAAATTAAATTAGCTGAACTTCCAAAGAAGGCTGAGAATAAATATAAATGGCTGCATCTGTGCATGCCTTTTATGCTATTGTATCCCGTAACCTTTGGAAACTTGGGTGGGTTATGTGTTTTTACTGCTACACTAGATGATGAGCCGATGAGAATCGAGAAGTATATCATTATCGGATGTATTGCGATATGGGCTGCAGTCACACCATTTTTTTATGGTGGATTGGTTAGATTGTATTTTAAGGTCACCATGCCCTTGTGCTGCAAGACTGAGACTTGCTTATGCGCAGGTTCAACAGATACTATTCCTGAGGTAGATATTGCAACTGTTATGAATGTGGATGCTGAGTTTTTCAATGAAAAGGTTGAGGATGCAGGAGTCTTGATTTACAAAGGATTTGATAGTGAGAGACTAGATCAAAAGACACGCAAACAATATTATTAAAAACAACCCTATATCTTATACGGAATAAAGTGCCTTTTACTGTATTCTAGTTAATTGTTTATTATTTTTCTAACTAAAATAAATTCTGGCAAGTGTGAGTAACAGCAAATCACTTAAATAAAATTGTGGACAAAGCGGGAAATTATATAATAATATATAATAAGAGTATTGTTGATTGTAGTTACAAAGTGTTTAAGATTCATTATGTCGAGTAGGTAAGGGACAGGGCACTTTAAAGGGCTGATCCCCTAATAAAAAATCTAAAACCCAATAATAATAATTGGGTGGCAATAATCCACAGGATTGGAAAGGTCATAATAATAATAATAATAATAATGTTGACAAAATTTCACTGTAACACTTGCTTTTAGTCACTTGGTAAAACGTTTTCGGCATGTTGTCTTCTTCTAAAGGTTTGTGTTATAGTGAAATTTTATCAACATAATATATAATAAATTATATACATCGGCTTAATAGAATGCACGATAGATGCCTGAAAATATCAAATATTCTTTACACAAGTGGCGATAGTAAGAAAAGAAAACCTTTATGGTCCTTCCAACCTTGCGGATTATTGGCACCCAGTTGGGTTAGTTTTAGATCCTCTTTGAAGGGAATCAGTCCTTTAAGATCCCCTGTCTTCTACCTTCTCAACTGGAAAATGAACCCAAGGCTCTCAGCTCTCAAGTAAGAAACAGGCGCCATACACCACTCTCCACATTTCTTTTATAAGCGATAGATATTTATTTTTTTTCTTGTATTCTTCGGATTTTTGGCGAGCCACATTTTTTATTGTTTTCATCATATGCTGAGCACAATGATAATCATTTATTTTCGGTTGCAGTGGCTGTCGTGGTGGCGTTCTTCATTTGTTGGGCACCCTTTCATGCTCAGCGTCTCTTTGCAGTCTATAGTGATGCCCACACCGAAAATATGATCTCAGCGTATCAGATACTGAATTATCTAAGTGGAATTCTATACTTTCTCTCTACGTCAATCAATCCATTCTTGTATCATATTATGTCCAATAAGTTTCGGGAAGCTTTTAAGGTAAGAAATTGTCTTAGAATGAGAAACTTTCTACAATACCAAATTTAATTGTTTTGAATTCTATTTTAGGACACATTCAAAGGTTGTTTATGCCGACCGAGACAAGCAAAAAACAGCCGGTTTTATTCAACATTATCAGGCCGCTCCTCGCAGATAAACAGTCGCAGCAACACGGATTCTTGCAGCCGACAGTCATCACTACGCTACCTCGAAGCCGAAATGGCCCGTCTCCACGACTCCGATCGTCCGCTAGTCGTATCATTCAAGCGCAAAAAGTACGCCTTCCCCAAAAAATCCAAACAGGTAACAATCCTCGATACCGAACTGCAAGAAGCTTTAGATAATCTCAACGAAAAGTCGTTTCGTGACCGTCGTAGAGTGACTACGCTTGACATTTTGGAGAAAGTGAAATACGAAAAACCAGATAGCGATCAGTTTTATCAACGTTTCGCAGGCGTCCAGAATGGCAAGTTCTACAAGCGCAGGACTTCAGCTAGTGATTTGGACTTCGAATTAAGCTTTGTTAGTTTGCCAAGCAATGATAACATGGACCATATGAAACATAACGAGGAGATGGGTAAATTTAAAGATTATGAGTATTTAGATCGATTTGCTAAGGTGAATAAAGAGAAATTATCTTTTGTTGAAGTGCATAGTTTAGAACCAGCCCACTTGTGCCCAGTGAGTGGAAACAGTGTGAGAAGTGGAATACTTGGATGTTGCAAACAGTGCAACAATAACAAGACCTCGAGTGAAGCCAACGAAATTCATTCCAAAATCCAGATGCATAAAAATAAATTTACAAGAGATAAACGCGAGTTCTCACCTTGTCGCGTTGATCGAAACAAAAAAATTTGTAAAGTGAGGTGGAGGAATAGGTTGACAAAGTCGTCTACAGTGCCGCAAATTATACAGGCTGCCAATGAAGTTGAACTTTGCGAAGAAAACACAGCTAGTTCTTGTGATAGCAAAATGAAAAATTGCAGCTTGCAAGTGGAATATCACGGTTTTGAAGAAACACAGGAAATTACTGAAAGGCTGGAAATGCAATTACGAAATGTTGCGTAAATGAAAATATAAGAATAATTCTATTTGTATATGTGCTTTACTTCAACATATTAATTATGAATTTAAGAATTAAGCAATGAAAAATAAAACAAACCAAGTACGACTCTGAATTGAAATTAAATTAGAGCAGAAAACTTCATGTATTGAGCTTTATAATACTATTATAGGTAACAAAACAAAGTACTGTACGGAACTAAATGTGATATTTGTTAGAAATAAAAACTGCACGTGTTACGAATTTACAGAATTTCTTTACTTTCACATGTTTTCTCTTATCATGCTTAATTGTTCTGACAATTCCAACCTTGGTAACTACCATATAAACCAAATAGGACTATGGAAACATTTTAACGGTAGTTGATAGTAACAACTACTGCC
>JAODIE010022041.1:0-25657 GCA_027575565.1 Diploeciton nevermanni
GCAAGTATCTGTCTGGCCACGACGGAATTCAGAATGTTGCAACCATGGCACCCTAATCATACCTTTCTTTCAGCTAAGTTTAAGAAATTTTTGATGATTGTATATAAATATTTTTGGTGATGAGTCTGATGGAGTTGGGTTATTTTACATGTGTTTATGTATTTTTTCTAAAATGTTGGTTTGCTGGTACAGACTTCTCTTTGTCTGCTTTCCTGTTTCAGAGGAAGGCTCTCCAGAAATTTCTAGTTGTCAGGGAGTGTTGCTGATGACCGACTACGTCGTTTTAAACGCATGTGTTCTCCCTATACAAAGTCTTCTCCATCAATGGGTCCAGTATGTAGTTTGTTCTTCAAATACATACAAAGTAATAATATTGGTTATACATAAAATTAATTTTACTTTTATTTATTCTTAGGATATTTCCGGAAGAGGAGAGTTACGATCTAGTGAAGAAGCATCTCGTCATCTTGGTATAGGTATTACAAGATAGCTAAAAATATATTTCAAGTATTAAACGTAGCATGGTATTTATATCAAATTTTAGATCACCGCTTCATAGATGAATCAAAACGACCACTTGTACGGTCCACAGCACTGCGCTTTCAGCGTAGTGATTCCAACGTGAAGGTGTGGAACTGGGCACTGAAAGAGAGAAAGACCGAGAAAGAGGCGACGCATTTTGACCTCTTCTTGGTGTCGAGAACTAGTGGTATATTCAGGTTAATTTACGTATTCTAAGAGTGCATTTATAGGGTTTGCCTTTAGGTAGTTTGTTTTTTGGATAGTAAATTAATTGTGCTTTACTTTTCTCCTAGAATATAGTATGTGATCTAAATGTCAGCACACTGAGATCATCGGCAGAATGTATTATTTTTGCTTTCTCCCTCTAGGTTGTGTTGCAGGAGGATACGTTTGCGTTAATATAATGGGAAAAAGGCGTTAACCTACAGCCTATAGTTTTGCGAATTGTTTATTACGCCAAAGATTCATTAGCAGATTATATGCGCTTAGAAGTGTACACTTCGCAGGAATAGGTTTCGCTCATTTACGGATTTATTGTGCCTTGTAGGTGAATTAGGTATGCAATTATTTGACCACTTATGCGCCAATTTGCGTGCTTCTTAGTTTTTAAGTGATATTACATCCTACTTCCGAAATACTACGCTATACGCTACAAAAATCAAGTTATAAGAACAGCGCTGCGCCAATATGCGAATTAGTTTTTAAGCGAATTGCGCCTATTAGAATGCAAGTGCGTTTTGATTGCGCATTACACCTTACGGTATATACTTACGGTCAATGCGGAAAATTGCGCTCTGTAGGTTAATCTGCTGTTAAGGGTGGGTACGCACAACGTATCCTGCATTCTTCGCTTGCTTTGATCAGCAGGCCATAAACACTTTTTTTTATTGTTTTTTGTTTTATGTATAGGTATTAGCCCAGATTAAGGTGAAGTAAGATAAGACCAACCCAATAATTGCTTAGTTTACTTTTAACTGATAATATTGAAAATGAATTTAATGATTATTTAATCTTGTATTCTTTTATTTAATCTTCATTCTTTTTTCAGACTTTGTTGCAGTTTCCATAAATTCAGTTCATACAAGTAATGCTCTAGATTCATGCTTTTTTATCGTTTTTTTTTACAGGGAGAATTGCTGAAAATTGTTGTAACTCCATAACAGTTGCTTCAGTACTTCAGATTTACCCCACTTTAAAATTTTGCATTTTATATGTTTATTGTATGTGCATTATTTTTTGTATGTATCCATCAATCCATTCTAGAGCCTTTGTAGAAAACCTGTCTTAATAACCCATCCCTGCCCCTCAATGACAGACGCGTCCACGTCGCGAGGGGCGGGCGTTAATTTTACACCTCATGTAATGTGCAATGATATTAAAAGTAAATTAAATAACATTTGAAATAGGTGTACAATTGATGGCTAAGTTCTGTCGCAATATCTTTTCTCAATATTCAAAACTATTTTATGAGTGCAACTGACGTCACGGCTACATGACCTTCTATCAGATTTCTGCGTCTTTTGCAATTATTTTGCCGATTAATTGACTCCTAACTCTAAATTTGTTAATTTTGGGTATTTCTGTCAAAATTTCTAAAATTACTGTAGTTAATTTAGTACTTTTGCAAGTTGTAACGTCACGCGCCGCAGATTATGCAAACTGTTGTTAACCACTTCAAACGTTGCTTGGATCACTAACTGTTGTAGTTGCTGTAGAATCAGTCAACATGTCACCGCGCCAAGTAACTAAACTTTTCCAGTTGAAGAACCTTAAGGTAAAATCTAAAAGCACTGTCGACTTTGCACATTAACCAATTATAAATATAGTCTTTCGTTTCCCGGCGAGGTCTAACTAGATCTTCCAAATGTGAACCTCATCCACTTTTATCGAAGTTCAAACAATTTCAAATCGATGATGGCATCCCAGTGTATCAAAAAGGAGGATTTGGGGACAGAATATTGTTCCAGACTACTATCCTCCTCACAGTAATTGGACTCTTTGATGGTTTCTCCACACTATTTTCTATGGCCTTCAAAAAGAAGAAATAAACTCTGTGATATTTAATGTAACTTAATTGTAGTGTAGCTAATTATAAATGGTTGTGCGAATTCTCTGGCACTAGTTAACGACGCTCATTTGAGTACACAAAGTTTATTTAGTTTCAATCATTGAGTTCAATTGACGTGTCCTTAGCAGTAAAATGTGGTCGATTATCTTAAGACATCCGGTTTTCCGCCGTAAATCAACGGTAGGTTTTATTTAAAAATTATCCGAAATAATTTTGGAGACAAAGTGACAAAGAGTTGGGTGTTTTAGGAACAAATAATAAGAAGTTTCGCACCTCCACCAAGTCTATTACGTAAATACGAACATTTCCAGAAAGACAATGGAATCCCAGTTTATATCAAAGGGGGCATCACTGACAAAGTTCTCATTGCGTTAACTCTTGCAGGAATTGCTATTGGATTGTCTGATGGACTGTTTACTTTATTTACTATGGCTAAACCCAAAAAGAAGTAAATTAAATCTATCACGCCAAAAACCGCTATTAATATTAAATATCAATTCCATCGTGATGTTTAATTAGTTCCTGGAAATAAAAACTATTTTCAAGATGACGGTATTTATTCATGTCATTTTTCGAGACTTATTACACAACATTTCGGAATTTACTACAATTAAAAGCAATACTGTTGACTTTTGAAAATGTTGCTAAACTCAGTGATATTTGTAATTCCTATGCTTGACTAATTTATTATAATTCATCAAATAAAAGACAATCATAGCCCCAGAAACTAGTTGAAAGAAAGGGGCAATACCAGCCCTTTTAGGCTGAACATATTTGTGTTGCCACCGCCACCACGCCCTGCTCATGGCGCCGGTGATCGCTTGCGGGGACTTGTTGCGACGTCCGAACCATTGGGCCAATTCACCAATCTTCACATCTCCAAAAGGTGTATCAGGCTTGCCATAAAAACGAGCTGGATCATAAGGTCCATGCACCTTTGGGTTGTAATCAGCGGGGTACTCACCGAAACCCATGTCTATTAGAAAATCTATTAATTTATTAACTAATTAACTGAATGGGATTATTGGAAATATTACCTGAGATCTTTTTATATTTTTATAGTGTTTTCTCTGCGCCTGACGTTGCTGACTAACCATTTCTTTTGTTTGCTTTAACCTTAAAACCTGATTTCCATGGCTGCTACGCTTGGCTTGCTTGATTTTAAACGTATTAAACCAAAATAAGCCTTTATAGGATTATCGAAACGAGGTAAATTAAGGCGTATATTAATAATGTCTTCACATATTATGTGTGTAACATCAGGTGGAGGACTTCCAATATTTTCAAGGCATAAAGGATCAGGTGAAACTGTAAGCAAAACACACCTGCCTCAAAAAACTTGGTGTTTAACAACAAATTTGCTATTATAGTTACCGTTTAGTACCGTTGGCTCCCTAAATGGAGTACATATGTTTGGTAAGACTCAAAAACTAGAGTTATTGAGCACAACAAGTAAAGATCATGTGATTGTGTGGAAAGAATATTATGATAGGTAAGTTAAATCTTACACAAAATGTTGTGTTGATGATATTATTTTCAGTTTGGTATTAATTGGTGTAAGCACAGGCTGTACAATATCAATCTTAAAGAAAGCTCTTGAATGTGCGATGCAAGCAATAATTTTGATTGTTGGCATAGATGAAGTTAAATCACAGAGAAATATTGATAGACTAAAGCGGGAACTCAGAGTAATAATGAACTGCTGTAATTTATTTATACTTATTTTCTATTTATTTTATTGGTTTTAGGTGTGTTATCCATTAATTGATAGAATTATTGACTCTATTGATTCAGGTGATACTCAAAATCAACATTCTTCTGATTTAATTGACATGGTTGAAGTGTTGATGACTCCTGAGAATCATTTAATACAGGTTTGACTAATAATTTTTGTATTTATTAATATTTGTAAAGCAAATGTCTGAAGATTGTTTTAGATTCCTACACTGAATGTGTTGACTCAGTCTACTGCTGTGTCATAATTCATGGGAAAATTGCTGCTGCAACTGAAGATTGGTGGAGTTTACATCCAACTGAACTTAAACTTCTTGCACACCTAGCAACAATTGAAAATACATCAACATCAAAGGATATTCCAGTCTTTTTACCATACAAAAGTCCTACTGTAACATTCATAGTATTGTATCATTTATTCTCTTCTCACAAAGATTCTTTCTAGGTTGCTTTTAGGTTTGTTGCAGTTACAATCAGTCCTGATATACAAGCATGTAATCTTTGTGGGCCAACCCCAACACTTGAAGATATAGAACACTCTGCAGCACAATGTTTTAAATCAAACATGGATGTCTTAGAAAGTGCTGTGAGGTATCATCCTAGAAACATTCCAGACACGCCTGAATGGGTTTTAGATGCAAATATTTTAGGGTAAGATAAGGAGAAATGCTTTTCGTTAAGTTTGAGATAAGTTTCGTTTATAGTTAAAGATATTTTAATTGTTTTAAATTAGTTTGCTGATGATCCATACAAAATATGGCAAGTTTATGATATCAAAATTAATACCACAAACGTCCAAAAAGACATCATCATCTCATCGGATTGATATCCTGCGAACATTTTATTATCAAACAATATGTGATAACTTTGTTCAGAATACTGGTGATTCTGTTAAGGATTGTCAATTGTTGCAAACGTATCCGAGTGAAACTTATTGGTGTTCAGAATACCACAAATGCCACGCCTTGAAGTCAAACGATATAATACTTTGCGTCCTCTATAACTCCTCAGTTCCAATTCCAATGATAAGAAGTTTAACAAAAAGCACTTTGAAAATGCTACTAAGTACTGATAAGCAAACTTGCTTTTAATTTACTTTATGAATTAGCAAATTAAGATATAGATTTATATGATATAATTAAGTCCGATCCGTCCACATTTATTTAGAAAAACTATAATATATGGAGCCACTCTTAATATCTTGCGATTTATTATCACTAGTGCGTTGTAAATTCGAACTTCTTTTATTTGTGCCTGGGTGGTTTGCGAATGAACTTTTCTCAATATCATATGATCTACGCTCACTTGTGCGGTTCATATATGCATTTTCGCTTGGGCGGTTTACAAATGAACTTTTTCCAATATTATGAGATTTGCGCTCACTCATGCGATTCATAAACGAAGTACTTATTTCAGTGGGTTTATTATAACTGGAGCGAATTGACCCTCTATCCTTTCCTTTCTTATCTTCTTTGTAAAATCCCCATATCCAGGCGGTATAAACAAAATTCTCCAAAGGAAAACCATGTTTTTCATTACTTGCAGTTTGCAATAATCGTATAGGGAGGAAACCGATTAATATCAAAGCAAACTGTAAAAATAAGTAACTAGCAACGGATAATCCAGATTTACTTTTGCGTTTTTCCATGACATTCCAACATCCGTCTGCATTCAAGCTGAAATTATTCTTCACATCATATTTGTAGTCGTTAATGCCACTTTCAATACCATGGTGAATGCAAGGGTATGTTGTTAGAATGTTGCAACAACTGAATGGTACTTCACCAACTAACTTAATGTTTTGCGCACTAAAATCAACCTATTAGAATTCAAATAGATTATTTTTATAATTTATTTACTTCAACTTAACAAAATTTGTATCATACCACTCTACTGCAAACCAATCTGTGTAGTTTCTTGCACCACAACACTGCAATTCAATTTGTATGATATCCAGTCTTGTTTTAGTGAGGCCATCATTGGAATAATTAGCCATAGATATATAGAAACCTTCTATGCCATCAGGGTCTATTGTGTGATGTTTTTTACGACTTTAGTTTGTAAAGCTATCAAATAATTTAAAACTTACTTGAACTAAAGGCATATCCCATCATATAAAATCCCAAGAACACCACAATGCACATAAATACTAGGCAGCTCACCATGCTAGCAAAAAGCAACCAAAAGAAAATCTTTCCAACCCCAGTAAACATTTTTAGGGTAACCGTCGTGATGAGTATATTCAAAAGTATTCCAGATACTGATGAAATACAAAGAACATAAACCATCTCGTAACCATTTTCAATTATGATGTACAAGTAGTCGCCGATGTGTCCTTTAATATGAGCTGCAATGCTTATCATTTCCACATTATAGCCCATGATGCAAATGTGGTAAATTGCTGTAAGTGTGGCTATTAATCGGATGTATCGATAAGGAATGTGGATAATAATACGGCCATATTTTATAAACGGCGGAGGTTTCTTCTTTTTGGGCATTTTCAGAAACCTATCAACTGAAAATATTTCAGCAGTGACGTATTTATTTATTAAGTGTCATGAAAACAAAGGATAAAACTATTTTCGCAACATAAAATTGTTAACGGTGTGAAGCAACTTAATATTAGCCTGGTAACTATGAATATCTATTATCATCAATCAATTTGAGTATCCTTAAAGTAGAAAGTTTTTTAACTTCTCCCATGCCATTTTCTATTTCTTCATCTTGAGAATAATTTAGTCGTTCCATTAATATGCGACTTATAGATTTGTAGTTGTTATTCCAAGCACAAACTACAAAGGGGAAGCCAAACTTTTTTCGGTACCTACAAAAACCTCTATTAATGCAGAATAAATTACTTTTAAAGTATTACCACTTTATATACATATACCTGGTATTTAATTCTCTAATGTACTGCATTTCTTCATCAGAAATTGAATTTAAATGCGTAATTCCTTCTTTATTTTTTGCCGACATTCTTTCAAGTTCAATGCATAAATCAGGATAATAAGTTAACATCGACCGTTTTTCTAAAAACTAATTAATTACTTCAGGAACATTTCATTTATAAATTTACCTTCGTTTTCCAAATTCTCCAAGTATTCATATAAAGTTAAAATGAGATCATTTGTAGATTGAAAGGGACTTTTTAAATACAAACACTTTGGAAAACTTGGACCATGCTCAATTATATTGGAAAATATCTCCTTATATTCTTCTAGAGAGAAATCGTTCACTTGCTTTATTGTATACTTCATTTCAATTGTCCGTCGGTGTTGTTTTTAAAAGATATTTCGAAAGTAAGCAGCACAAAACTCTGTTAACCTAACTAATACGTTCATGGTTTTCGTTATCTTATCGATTGAGCACTAATAATTATACCGATCCGTTATAATGAGCAACTTGAAGCGGTACTTTAGTTCCTGACTTGCAAATACGCAGCTTAAATACATTCTTGTGTAAATAATTTACATTCTGGATCTATATTTGAAACTATTGAGGCCTTATCACAATTTACTAACGCAAACAATAAATTAACGCGTTTTATGTATTGTTACAATTAATTTATTCATTCATTAAACATTAATATTATAACATTACATAGGATGTTCTGCAACAAACTTGGCAAACATCTCTTGGTGCTCAGTTTTAATAAAGTTAGAAAAACCTGGTAACAAATAGTATAAATTAGGCTTACAATCAAACACTCTACGTAACGTAAATAACAATTCCTCAACATTTTGCTCCGTGGAATATTTCTTAACTGCACTCATAAATACATTGTAGTCATTTGTCGCCAACTTTTTACGAACCTATAATGAAACAAACGTTACACATACGACTTCAGCAATTTTTTAATCGTTGTCAGTATTATTTACATTTATGTATCATATAAATACAATAACACAGTGCAACAATAATTACCATCATTAAGTATTCTTTGATATCAGTGATACTTGGATTTTCTGGGAGGGAATTCATCACACTTCCTTCCAATGCTGAGGCACTTGCTTTTGATTTCAACAAAAACTTAGCTCTTTTAAATTCTGGTTCCATTCTATCTCCTGATCTTTTACGGATCACAACTTCATTTTGAGTGCCCCTAGCATTTCCTCTCGTAATTTTTCCTCCCTCTGGGAAATAAGACTTCGCAAAATTCAGGCGCAAGTCCGGTTTCTGTTCTTGTTTTACGTTGCTCACTGGAAAATCAATTGCAGCAATTTGAAAAAATCCTCTAAGATCACCAACAATCTCTCTGTAGCTAGGGACATTTTTTACATGGGATCTCAACCACACTGACATTTGATTGATGATCTTCGGATTGTTAAATCGTGAATCTAAAAGGATAATCGCTCCGTAATCTCTACGATGACGAATTACACGACCAATTGCTTGATTTACTGCTTTTGTTGCTTCTAAACTGTACCAATCTTCGCCACTTAGATACTAAACAAAAACAAACAATTAATAGTCTTATTATATGAAAAACAAGAAAAAAAAAGCACTCACTTCACGATTTCCTGCTTTACAAACATCTAAATACCTCTTCTTCAAAATAACTCTTGGATCTTTCATAGGTGGATATGGTAACCCAGTGATAATCACAGCTCTTCCATTGTTATCAATAAAATCCAAACCTTCAGAGACTTTCCCTCTGCATACACCCATGAAAATTGCACCACTAATTGGGTCGTTAACTGCTTCATAGTAACCATTCATACATTCAGTGAAAGATAGTTTATCTTTGGGTTCAACAAAAATTTGTTTATATTGACAAATATTTGCCCAAAGTCCTTCTTCTTGCCACTTTTCTTGGCAATTTTTCATGATAGAATAAGACGGAAAGAATATAAGCAGACCTCCAGGAATGATTCGAGTTAGGTTGCTTATTGTCATGCCTAAGGATTTAATATATGCTGGATCACTCCTAAAAGTAGAAATTAACCATTTTTTATGTGAGCACAGTAAGAAATTGACAAACAAATTGACAAACCTCGTCCTGTAGCTACTGTTTAATTGGGTACCATCAGGACCTTTAGAGAGTATCTTAACACAGACCTGCTTGTCAGTTACAATATGAGGATTCTCCAATCGTACTTTAATATTCAAATCTAACTCTGTTATTAGTGGATTGAGAGGTGCTAGTGTTCCACTTGTTAGGATAACACATTTTATTCCTTGACCCATCAACATATTCATCCTAAATTTAAAAATTAGTAGTGAAATTCTCTATTACTGATGCAAATTATGTTTCTTACCCAAATCCAGGGCTAAAACACCAATAGCTCAGTATCCTACATTCACTTTTTGATGTTGCTTTAGAAAGCCAATTACTTTTCTTATTTCTAGTCTCCTCTTCTAACTGGAAATGCAATTTGTAACACTTTTGCAGTTTTTCTTTAAACCCATCTTCTTTGCTAGCATAAACAATCCTTAATAAATCTGCAAACAACTCCAAACTATGCCCTTTCCTCTGAAAAGGTCCTTCTGTTGCAGTAGCCAAGAAAGTAGTAACTTTATCAATCAAACCAATCATCATTTCTTGATTTTGTTCCGTAATGCCCGCTTCATCTAACATTGTAAAAATATGTCCTCCATCAAAAGTAGACCCTTCTTCTCCTGCTCTAACATCAACAGCATCTACTACTTTTTCAAAGTTTAGAAGACCACCTTTTAGCATCATTAACTCTTCTGGGGTGAAATCTGGTGGTGTATCTTGGAAAGCAAAGTCATGATTTTCATCAGTCATTGCTTTCATTACACCTGTGACCTCATCAATAGCCAGAGTGATGTCTGTGCTCTTAAGTTGAAGTGAAGCTGAATCTTCGCAGATTTTCTCGACGTTGTGAGCTTCGTCTAAGATTATCACAGCATTTGCCAGCTCCACACCTAAAGCTTTTCTAGCCCGTGGATCTAGAAGATAATTGTATGGCATGAATACAATATCTGCATTTTGTTTCAACTCTTTTGACATATAATAGGGACAAAATTTCTGATTCTCTCCAAATTTAACAAGGTCTTCAATATCTATCACAGGGTTTTCTTGAAATACGAGATTATCTCGCTCACGTTCAACGCGATTTTGATAAAAACAGGACCTGCTTTGGACTTTAACTCTACACATTTGAGTTTTAGTAAAGTTGTTCTCAAGTGACTTAATTTCAGGGTGTATACACATTTGTTCTCTTGAACCCAAAACACTTGCTTTCATATATTTGTATGAAGATCTCTTAAGCTCATTCATAGCTTGTGATAGTTGTGAATGTGTTCTTGATGAGTAAATAATTTGTGGGTATTGTACAAATGCACTACAATTGGTATTTGATTTCATTCCACCTAATTCATTCAGTCTGTTAAGAACAACATCACATTCTTCTTGTTGTGCACCAAACCCTTTAGATTGGAATTCTACTTGCATTTGTGCTTTGCGAACTTCAAGCCATGCCAGAGATGAGCATAAAAGTGATAGTGTTTTACCAGTTCCTGTGGGAGATTCCAGAACTCCATGGTGTTCATTTTGGAGACATTCTATTACTTTGGACATGTAAACTTTTTGGAGTTGATATGGTTCAAAGGGGAATTTAACTGGAATTCCATTTATCATACACTCAACACTCATTTTGATTTGTTGTAAATGAATTTGTTAATATATTACGAAACTTAACTGCAAATAATATTTTTGATGATAACTGGTTAAATAAGTCAAGTTAAGTAAAATTATGAACAAGTAACGGAAAAGTAGTTTCAAATCATGTTGAAAGATGTTGAAATGCTCATTTTTTTTACAAATGATAGGTTATTGCAGTTGAAAACCCGAGGGAAAATGATTAAACCACAGAAAACTAGTGTTCTAAATATGCCATTATAACTTAAAGTTAAGAAATTTAAATTCACTACAATTAAACATTTTAAAATTTGGATGTAGGCCATAAAGCTTGAACAAGTCATTAAAATCAAATACTTAAAACGAATTAGGGTGGTTGCCTGTGTTAAACATTCAACCTGTTCGACTTCATCATTTCAAATATCATCAAATATTTTGTTGAATCTTTCTCGAATGCTATAAATAATCAAATAAACTCATTTTATTTCTGCTCTTATACATTTATTTTAAACTTGAAATGCGTTCTACAATATTGTATGTCATAATATTTACTTCCACTTATACATGATGTGTTTAAATAACATTAAAGCAATTCGCATTGCAATGAGAATATTACTACATTTATTCTACTGATTCTGCGGCACCCGTACGAGAGAACCAAAAAAATATTTTTATTCAAGAGATGTACACGTTATGTTCAATTTAAAAATAACATTTAACCCAATTAAACATTACAAAATGAACATGATTTTAAATAGAATTTCGGGCGTATTAATGTTTACACCCAAATTAATTACCATAAAATATACTTAATCGTATTGTCATTAAATTCTATTTATGGCAATAAAGACGATTATATGCTACATATAAAATTAGCCGAAATTGCAAATGCAAAACACAATCACAAAATCATAACCACAAAAAAAACAGTCAATTCTTCATCATGGATTTAGTAGAATTAAATTATTTTTTATTACCAACACAATAACTCGTTTGATTGTAAAATGAGTTTGCAAAATTACAAATTGCAAAATTAATGACAAATATACAGTAGCGACATAAACTATACTTGGCATTTTCTCATATCGTATTCATCTTAAAATAATCAAGGCAATGTAAAATATACACTTCAACAATTGCATCCATTACAACTTTTATGACGTTATGACTAGAGACACATTTAGTATCACTACAATTTTAAAAAAGTACGGAAATTTACATTTCAACACGTAATTCTACGTCAAGTCAACTATAAAATATACACCAACGTTAATTTTGAACTCTGCTTTAACTTTTCGCTCGTAAAATTTACATGTCTTGTAATAACAAATGTAACAAATGACAAAAGTTGTTAAATGAGAATACAATTTTCTGACGTCTGAAAGAAGGCGTCATGAATAAATAACTTTTGTTAAAAGATAATTGTGGTTTTTGTATACTTTATACATTTTTTCTACTTGTTTAGTACATTGTCCAAACATGGTGATTGAAAAACTTCTTAATTACTTTTGTAATAATTGAAACAAGCAGTCTTAATTTTCAATTCGTCATCAAATCAAGCCGAACCAATTGAATCGAATTGCACCTTGTCAATGTTCAAAGCTAATCATGCGCTTATTAAAACGTTGTTTATAAATATCTAGAGAGAAAACGCAACTTCTGCTTGTAATACTTTCATTGAGTTGTTTTTGTTAGAGTCGTACTTCTCTACTTTTTCAATAATGAGAAGCTCTTTTGTTTTCTTTACATGCGTGTCAATTTTCTGTGAAGTTGCTGGAATTACACCAATGAATCCAGCTTCACGACAAGTACATAAGCGTAAAGTAAATAAACTTCCTGAATCATCTCCTGGTGAGACTCAGGGTTATAAAATACACCGGTTAGTTGAACAAATCTCTTCTGATTCTTTGAGAGGAGATGGAAAGTTCTTAAAACATACGCCAATTGAGCAGAATAGTTACAATAGAAAAAGTACTATGAATGGTTATGGTAGGCCACAAATAGATTGGGTAAGGGCTTTAATGGAGGGACCTCAATACAGTAATTTCAGACAAGGCGAGTTGAAGTAGTTCAATGTGATTGATTTGTTTTTGATTTAATTTTCGTTACTATAGCAATGCCTAAACAATTACAACAAAATTCATACCCAACTCAACCCATATCAGCTCAAAATCTATATCAATCTCAACATCAACCTCCACCAACTCAAAATCTATACCAGCATCAACTTCCACCACTCCCAGATACATATCATCCTTCCCCAGCTCCACAACTTCAAGAATTATACTTACCTCCATACACAACACGTGTACCGCACCATCCGCGAGCACGTCAAAATTCACTTGAAACCGTAGCTCAACCAACTGAAGGACCATCTCAACTTCATCTTCCGACTGCAAATGTTGTCCACACTGAAAGTCCGCATAATGCTTCTTCTCCTTTAGTACACCGGAGACTTGAGATACAAGGAGAAAACGACAAAGTTGAGAAAAATGAGGCAGAGAATGAAGCACCTGAGAAGAGAGATAATTGTCAAAAAAGCAATGAAGAAAAAGTGAAATCAGAGAAATATAAAAATTTTGAAAGTAAAGCAGAAGAACAAAGCGAGGAAGCTCAAAGAAAAAGCCACGCACAAACCACAATCTACGAAGCTATCATCATCCCCAAACAAATTGATAAAAAAGAAATCAATGAATTGATTTCGATGATAGCAGATATGAGTGGCAAACGAATATTGCTTGCAGCCAAAGAAGGTACCAAAAACAATAAGAATGACAGAAATAAAGAGAAGGCGAGAAACAAAGGAGAGAAAGATAAAGACGATACAGGTGCAGAAGATGAAAAAGATACGGTTGATATGGAGGGAATTAAACGTGAGAATGATGAAGAAAGTAATGATGATAAGGATGAAGAGGATAATTATTATGAAGAAGATAAAGCCGATAATGGTGAAGAAGATAAGAAGGAAGATAATGATGATAATGCTGAAGAAGATAAAGGAATGAGAGATAACAGTGAGAATGACGATGATAAAGAAGTGGCTGTTAATGATAAGGAACAAGATGAAAGTAATAATAGTGAGGAAGATAAAACTGATAAAGAGAAACAAAATACAGATAATAATAAAAAATATAATGCTAATAATGCAGAAGAAAATGTAGATGATAAGGGAGCTGAAGGGAGAGATCATATCGGTAGAAAAGTAATTGACGTGAAAGAAAGTATAAAAAAAGATGATGATAATGGTGTTGAGAATGCAGAAATCGCAAAAAATAACATATCACAAGAACAAAAAGAAAATTTGTTAACAGACAAAATCATAGCGTTTTTGAAAGCTGCAGCTGCGAATGGACCATCGCCAATTGATGTTCTTGGCAAAATCCAAAAGGGTTTGCTTATTCCTGCCCCGTAAGATGTGATAGCCGACATGTGTACTTAACTAATTTTGCAATTACCTTAATTACCTTAATTTGTATTGAATTTTAATATAAACTAATTTAAACAACATTTTTGTAAATATAAGGGCAAATAAACATATTATGTATGTTTGTGTATACATTTAGAAATATATTCTTTACTTTTAAAATGTCTACCTCAATTTGGAAATAGTTGACATGAGATTAAGATACGCTTAGTACCGAAATTCAAGGGTTAAGAGCTACACTTTATGCAAAAAAGCGCGGTATTAATAAGATTTAATGGGTCGAGTCAACAAGTCGTAAATGTATTATTAGCACAGAGTGTGAACTCAGTCAAGCATAAAAATTCGCAACATTATTCTGAAATTCGTTAATAATGACATTGGCATAGTTTCCTTTAGAGGTAGACTTCAATCTTAATCACATGTTTTAGAGTGTTATTAATATCTAACATCTTTATATGTGAAAATTATTTGGTGGAAATGTATTTCCACAAATACAAATGTATAAAAATGTTTTTAGAATATATAATGTAAAATAATCATGTTAAATACAATTTACACGTCACAAATAGTTTAGCACTTTGTTGATATCTTTAGCCTGCTAATATAGGCAAGCCTCAATAATTGTTGTACAATAATTTACACAATTTACGTGTTAGTAGTTAGCTACGAAGGCAGCAACTGTTTATTTGAGTAGTAATTGCATTTAATTAGCCTAGAGATGATTTCCACGTGCGGACTACCTAAAAACCCGCGAGTGCTTCCGTCACTTGGTTTTTCTTGACGACATTTGGAGCGTCTGGGATGTTTAAACAATATATTTGAAATACTTAATGCTGCTAATAAATAAACCTTATATTTAGGTGATTATCGCCGGATAATATTTACTTAAACACTTTGAGTTCATATTAGTTATTCATATCTAATTTGATTACTCGTTTAATTTGTCGTAATGATTATTACATCTTGTTAAATGATTTGTTATAAAATTTACGAGGGAAACGTCATTTTAGAGGACAACTTATAGAAAGTTGTTTTTATGATGATTTTCAACTTGATAAGTGCGAATAACTGGTAGGAATCTATGAAGTAATATGAAAAATTATCTTTTCATTGGTTTATTGTATAATGTCAATATCTTTATACGTATACAATGTTTATTTATGACATTTTTAACACTTTGTTTCAACGATTACTAACTATAACATGGAAGTCACCCGTAAATTATCTAATATATCAACAAGAACATTGATTTATCAGTAGTACTTTTGCTCACGTCTTCTATAAATTAGTTTAGAACTCTAAAGAGCTAGTTATGTTTGCTAGATAACTCCAACCGAAGTGATTCAACTTATGCCCCAAGTAATTTCTTCTCATCATTACATTAAAATATTGATGTGTGTAATATATAAATATTGATTTTCCATCATTGTATACTCTTGGTATCGGAAGATTGGTAGCGAGTGTAAGCTTAAATAAATTAAATTATGCGCGATAAAAGCATGGACGTGGAACATGGAAGCGTAGACACAACAAGAATTCCATTACGTTCACAACTGCAATGTGGCGGTCATTGCTTCAATAAGTGATAACTGATAATAAAACAACCGAATAAACGTGATTTTTAAATATTCTAAATATTAAATATTGCCAAATCAATGCAAACGAAAATGCAAATCAATACACCATCCTAATAGGTTCAAACCATCGCCAATAAGACGATAACGTAACTTAATTTGCCTAAATATATCACCGCAAACAACCTGTTCTGGGTCATTTGAGGTTAATTTGTTTAGTGTATATCGTAATGACATACTAAACAATTAATATCGCAGACGCCGTACTTGGTAAGGCGATTAGTCAAGTTTTACAGCACCAGTGTAATTGTTTTGGTAGTTTTCCATTTGTCATCATCATCGTTTGTTTGGATTTGAAGACGTATATTTATTACGTCCTGTTTGTGTTTTCTTGACAATATTTGATTGTGTTTAGAATAGTTTGGAAATTGTTTATAATGGATATTGTTTGCTACTCATTGCTCTTGAAGACATTTGGTGGTCAATAAATTAATTTAGGTGGTGAATTAATGTATAAAAATATGTCACTCTAAAGCGTTGAAAATATTTACCAATTGTTGTTTACATTGGTAAAACAAGAAATTTGTTATTTGCCTATTGCTTCGACATTATTATTTCTTTAAAATTTCAATGTTTGAAAAAATATTTCGAAGTTATTTATTCTTAAAGTTGAAATGTCACATCCCTTGTAACAATTGTTACCGATTGCAATGTTTTCAAAACCCACAATCTTGACCCTCTCAGAATTCCAATCGAAATTTAACAATATTCTTTGTTCCAGCCATAGTCTCTGAAATTCGCCTTCCAAGAACTCTCATTTACATTCCCTGAACTTATCAAGAAATTAACTTGCTCGCTCTTCCACAAAAACGAATACAAACACGTTTTTTTACAATAAATAATGAAAGCATTACTTCTACAATTTCTGAAAACATTAAAATCGTTGGAACTATCTTAAAACTTTACTCAAAAGTCAGCTTCAATTTAAGCGCGCAATTCCGTGAATTTTACGTTAATATCTAGTACAACAACTCGGTGTGATTCCTAATCGGAGAAACTAATGTTAAACAAATCGTTTCCATCCATGTTTTGGATTACATCAACATGTAAGTGAGTTGGTCCACTCCAAACAGATGAAACCGAGCTTAGTTTTTAAAATAGAATGTTAATGTTTCAGATTCTAATTTTATTTTTAGGCTGATTCTTTATACTATAACAAGAGCAACAACTTCTACAACAAATTAGAAAATAAATTTAATACATTAATTTTTATAATTTAAAAAAATACTTTAAATAAATAAATAAATTTAATCACATATGCCTTTCTACTTTTCTGTCTTTGGCTTCATATTCACGCCTTTAGAGATCTTCTTGTCTTCTGCTTGAAGACCTTTATTAGTGATAATAATTAAATAATAGTTAAATCTCAACACGCTCAAAACGACTCTGAGCTGAGAGAATTCAAAGCCTAATCATCTGGTTATTAGTAACAGGGTTCAAAGCTTGATTCAAAGTCCTGTTGAGACTTTATTGGATAATAGAAAGAAAAGAAACATTCAGAAATAAATGTATTTTTCTTTGATTAGAAACATAAAATCTATAAATTTGCAAACTAAGAACCCAAATTTTTCATAAACTACTAATTTACCTACTTTAAAAACAATTTCATTCTAATTTATTCCGGTTTACAACACAATAACTTTACCTTTACTTCACCCAACTGTAATTATTTAACCATTTTCATATCTGCGTCGTGTAAATTATATCCTACAGTGTTTTAAAATATTTAAAACAGTTAAACGATTTACGCCCGACTTTTCCCGATATTTCACGCCGTGTCCCACATCATTAATTTAGAAATTTCCACAGAAATTCAGCAACGCTTCCTTTCCCAATCCGAGTTTGTGGTCCAACGTTGTCTGGTGTCAGCGGAATAATTGATAGGCATATATTTAACACTGACACCTATTAAGCGAGCAGCACATCGTACACCAAGTCCTCAATACTGTGTGGTTTTTCAATGTGTTTGGCTGCATATATTGTAGGTATGTTCATGAGTGTAGTGCATGCAGGCAAACAGTTTCAATGTGGGACAGATTGCTTGTTTGGCAAGCTATCAAAGAAAGTTCTACGATGCGCAGAAAAGTTGCCACACATTAAGACTCGGAATTAAATATAACTCACACATGTCTATGGTATGCGTGAATGGCTTAACTCGGGCGAAGTAAAGAAGAGTCACGCAGTCTAGGAATCTATAAGACTAGGACTACAGTGGTCATAAATTGATCAGTCTAAAATAGTTCACATTATCTAAGATATCATGGTATGAGACTTTAATAAGAAATAATTTTCAGGTTACTTGTATATTTTTTGTTTCAAGTTGGAACCAAAAATGATGAATTGTGAAGTCTATAAGATATGGTCTGGAAAACCCAGAACATAGTCAATAAGCAGTTAATTAGCATAAACAAAACGTAAAAAATGGATTGGTCTGTCAAAATTGCGCAGTTTTTCGATTTATTAACAGAGGTTAGAGATAAACATCATGAAAATGATGAAAAATGAATTCAACGTTGATGCAAACGATGCCAACAAGTCTAAACAACTGAAAGTAGTTGCTTTTGGGTTACTCATAAAAAAATTGCCGAAATACTAAGTAGAAGGTTGGGAAATTCGAAAAAATATTTGTGCCTTCTGTGTGGTTCACATCTATTTTTATTATGTACAATTATATTTTAATACAATAGTTGAGACACTACGTTTCCTGGCAACTTCATATTGCCTTGAATACTTATTTACTTACTTTCTTCATATTCTCCTAATTAAATTGAACTTTTATGACTTCAAATGTATGTTTACATTTTTCAAATTTAAAACTTAGTTAAAACCGCAGAGGAATAGTAAGAAACTGAATTGAGCTGGTATTGGTATACGGTTGATATTATACAATATTGATTTTATTTCTTCAATCATCAGGTGTTATTTATAAAGGCTGAGAGTAGAAACAGATGACATATAGAAATAAGGCTGTTGGTTATTAATTTAATTAATAAAAATTGATAGAAAAAGAAATGGGTGGAAGTAATAAAATTTTCATTTTCTTTACATCTGCTCAGATACTATCTATTAATTTAAAACAAATTTCTTATCTATGATGAGTGCAAATTGCTTATTCTACGTATCAATGCGTGAGACGATGACTGTGAATAAATAATTTAAATTTTATTATTTTTCTTTAGAGAGAATTCAGATATTTCAGTTCACAATAATCTTATCTTAATTGGGAGGAAATATACAATAAGTGTTTTATTATTATTTAAAGACAAAGTGACTAAAATTGATTATTAGATTAGATGTATAATATTGAATTATACATAAATCTCTGTACACTTTCTTATCTTTAACTGTAATTTACAATTTCCTTGCTTAGTTTTGAATTTTTATACAATACTAATATTTATACAACATAACGTGATTATAATTTTAATTGAAAATACCTCACACAGCATTGAACCATAGAATTCAAAAATATTTACCTAATAATATTCCTAGACAAAAACAATTTTGCCATAAATATAACTAAATTCTATTAAATTAATCAAAGAAACACTTTGCCATAAACTCGCCTGTAATTTACTTTGTAGGTCTATCTAGACTATTATTGTGCAGAGGCAATTTCTTTATATTATCGGAATGGTTTAAAAGAAGTTAAAAAATAAGGAAAGAAGAATAAGAAAGAATATTTGAAGTTAACTTCTTTGCGATTTTCCATGTCATTTTAAAACTTTTTTTATTAATCTGATTGCTTCTAAATCGATAAATGTTGTAGGAAAACCATATAAAATATTCATTTTATAAAATATCATTTTTATCTGCGCAGCAAACTAAAAGTTACGTCACTTTCAAGGAGGAAGCGGTGGGATGCACATGATAAATTTATGCAATAGATCAATGATGTAATAAAATAGCAAATATTTTCTCAACATACAAATTTAAATAGCTCTGCGTCACCAACGTTGTACATATTATTTTTCATTATTGAAAAGCTTGGAAATTACGTCTACAGAGCATAATGTTGTTTTTAAAAGTAATAGGAAAACCTATAAGCATTATAAATGTAAAATGATAAGAAAATTTTATGGAAAAACCTTAAAACCCAACAACTTTGTGAAAATTATGTGATAAACTATATCACATTCCCTATGAACTGAAGTTTATTTTGAGCAAAGACAAGCGTATAACTACAGCTTAACCAAAGGTGTACTATTTTTACCTGAAACTGGAATAACATTAGATGTGACAATGGTTCCTTTGCTGAGTTTACCACTGTTCAGTGAACATTGTGCATATTGTGAGCAGATCTACGTCACATCGTACACGGTAAATAAAGTGAACATGTAGCTGCTGTAATTACATGTGTGATGGTTGTAAAAAGAGTACAGAGAAGTCTTCTACTCATGAGAATTTTGCATAAGTTGGCGCGCATCGTAGAAGTAGTGAACATCTGAACAGTAGCCGGCTACTTGCCAGCACTCCCCACTCAAGTCAAAACCATGCGCAGCTCAAGCTCGATAAAAGCAGCTGCACATCGCCCTACTGCTTCACTGTCACTCCTAACTTGGTCGCGTGCAGTTAGTAAGCCCTTGACAGTTATAAAACGCGATATATCGTAAATATTTTCGAAATATTACACTCAAGTGAAAACTCGTTACTATCAAACGGTCTTAAAATTTCGCATATTACTGTAAAACAAGTGATATCATCTCCTAACATGCCTACTGAAATCGCATTGTCCTACGCTGTGCCCACCTACGCTGCTCCAGCTGGGCACATGGACTCATCTCATCTTAGCACCGAGACTAAATCTGGGGCAATTACCCTCATCTCTTCGAATGGCAGACGGCAGGGCGTGAATGTAATTGTCTATCAAACCACTTTGGAACACTTTGCTGTACTCTATCCACAGAAGAAGATCTGTCGACCATTGGGCGTGATCAATATCAAGACCACTAAAGTGGAACGGCTTCAGGACAAGCAGAGTGGATTCAGCGTGCGCCAATTGGGATTCGATACACCGATGACTTTGACGTTCCTGTGTGATCAAAGGGATTTAGATAGTTGGTTGATGGCGTTTGCTCATACGAAAAACGTTGTTGGTGGCATGGGTTTAAGACATCAAAGTAGTCTACCATGTGTGGAGGAAGACGAAGAGTTTTAAAGTGCAATGGAAAGATTGGAATGGTTTATTTTGTTCTTGAAAGAGTTTGACGACGATTTAAAGGAGTAGAAGAGGAAGAATGAAGAGAAAACACTGGAACTGTTTTCGATGGATACTGTGATTTAATTTATTGTAGCAACCCGAGGTAACCTAAAAATGCGTGGTTAAAACAACGTGGTTGGGCTGCGGCCATTTTGGGCATTTAATGTCTGTTGCATGACCGGATGTAAATTTGCCAGCCCTCACCCCAAGAATATTTGAATTTCCAACACAAGATCTCTGTCTAGGCTAAAGTAAAAAGGTCATTGTTGAAGTGGTCGACACGTGGATGACACAGGATGCAAGCAAATTGAAAAGTTTGCTTTTGCTAGGGCGTTCGATATTCAAGGTCGTGGGTGAGTGAGGGAGGGAGAAACATCCCTTGCTCTAGTCCATGATGCTGGATACAGGAGTGTAGGAGTTGTCATAGCAACAGTTCATCAGTGCCGCTACGCGACCCTGTAAAGAGTTCAAACGTGAGGCACTCAACTCAATACAACTCTACAGCTCCACGTTTTCCCTTGATATCAGTATTTGTGTATTGGTAATGGTACAGTCACCACCTATCTAGTTACTATTCACAACATCTACAAGTGCACAAGTTGAATCATTTACATTATTCACTGGGTCTTAAAATTTCATACCGAGAAATAGAATCGGAAAAAGTAGAAATAGAGATTATATTAGAATAATTTTTTCACCTGATGTTTGCTTGTCTTTTAAAAACCGTTTATTTAAATATAAAACGTCTTTATCTTACTTTAGAACGGCATAAAGTTAAAATATAATGAATAAACTCACTCAAGGTTTTTAAGGATTAGTGTTAAAGTTGGAATATAGAGACATTGAGATATTAACAAGCCAGACAGCACGGTGCCAAACACTACAAACCAAACAAAACCAATGATGAGACAACCTGAAGCATACAAAACCGAATTAAAATACCAATGCCAGCATCTTGCAGAAACTTGAAAAAACATGTAGTTTTTCTTTAACTTATATATTATATATTACTATACTATAACAATGATTGCATATCTGGCGGTTCCTTGAATTAATTGCGAATTAATTAAAATGTAAATGGACTGCTCCCAGCCCGGAAGCGTAAATGCCACTTGCTCGAAGCAATTTACAGTTAACAATTTAAATAGTTAATGAGGAAAATAGAAGTCAATTGGAAAACCACAATAAACATAATTTGAACAGATGAGATGTGAAATAAAATAGGCAAATACGTGATGCATTACTTAACCTACGAAAAGACTGATTACTTTTACACGTTACTAACTTGAATCATATGATTACAAAGAGTTGGCGAATAATTATTATGAATTTAAGGCTTGCAAATGTTCTAATAGATGTAAAATCCAGCGGAATATGAGTTAGATTAATTGTTCTTTGCTTATTGTTGCGATATACAGCTGAGAGTGAAGAATTGGAAAGTGATTTAATGGAATTAATGTGATTGCGCTTAAAATATGTTAATGATAAATGTCTAAAAACAAAAATAAGTTGTTATGTTAGTGCTTGAAGATATATATTGTTTGTATACTCATACATTACTTGATTAAATTATTATTTTAAAATCTTCTATGATTTCCAATTTTTTTGTTTTTAAGAAGAAGTATCAACCAAATGCAATGTGTATTACCATGTGGACCATGTGACTAAGCAACATAAATTTATTGATATTCGTTTATAACTATGCAAATAATATGATAATATGTGTATAAATTCATTAATATTCATAATAATAATACAGATAAATGCGTAATATTCGTCGATAGAGAAAAATGTTAGATCACGAGCAAATAAAAGGCAAGACATTTGATGTAATAAATAATAAAGAAATTTTATGTAATATTTCATGTAAATCCGTACACTATATACACCTCACCTGATAGGAGAAAAACATATAATTATGTTAATAATCATTTATTAACATAATCAATATGCACTGAAGTTTTTTTAGGGTTATGAATTTATTTCATTAATTGTTTTTTCTGTTAAACACATGTATTAAGAAGCTATGACTTTATTGACAAATGATTTTTTGTCGTCACACCTATGCAAATAATAGCCTGTAAAACAAATATAATATAATTAATTCATTAAAAGATGTATATTTCTGTGTGACCCAGGGATCGTTCTGGTTATTGAATGGAGAGTATTAGATATAGCTGAAAAGATTGACAAGAAATTTTAAAAGTACATTACAGTATCATATCACTTAGACTGTAATCCTCGCTAGTGTGCTAAATAATCTAGTTTTTGAGGTTTTTCGAATCTAATAGATGGAAAAAAAGCTCTTCAATATTGTGTATTCATTATAGATTCACGTTCTCAATTTAGAAATACCCTGAAGCGTGTAATTTGCCATACCCTTCCTGTCCTACTATAATCTCATTGGCATGCCCTGCTTCATTTGCACAATTTGCACTAGCGTGCATAGTAAACAACAATCACTCTTACGGCTTACGACCTAGCCTGCATTAAGTACACACGATCATCGTAATTGTTGCTGCCTCGATTTAAATTACAAACTGCTCGCCTGACATGCAACTGTTGTTACTATTACAATTACAATGCCAATCGCAATTGCAATTCTAATAGCCTATTACTATGCCGTCTGTCTCGGAACTAAACAAATCAGCAATTGTGTTGTCTGGCTATTATTCGGTACAACCTTTAAACCACAACGTTGAAGCAAAAAATAAACAAGCGGCAAGAAAAAACTCAATCGAATAAAAGACTATAAAGCACTAAATGTAAATGTTATCAAACTATTAATGAAACTAATTATATGTTGAGATCATTTCCGCGTAGTAATCACGTGATTTCAGCATGCGGTAGGTTGAAGAAGGTTCATATTAAATCCATGAGATGAAGTTGTTTCTCGCACGAAATTAATGAAACCGCGGTGAATGCGGCGAACTTCCGCGTCCTTCGCGTTTCTTTGACAACGTGTGGTAATCGCAAGAATGCGTATTAAGCAAGCGAGGGCAATTACGACTGTGAACCGCATGAATTTATTTACATTGCAAGCGCACCATGGGAGCGCAAAGTTCACGAATTATGGTGCAGTACTTTACTTCCGGCCTGAGCAGACAATACATTAAGGAAGGGAAACATAGAAACATACAAAAACTAAACGTATCTAACAAGGAATTATGTAGCATATGTAGTTATGAATTAAACTCTAGGAAAATTAATATGAGCCAAGCGATAAATTAAGAAAATTCAACTCAAAAACATTAAACGAAATAAAACTCAAAAACATTGCTTGGCTAGATATTATAAATATGTTATAAGTCAGTTATTTAATTATGTAAATATTGTTAATATCGTCTTAGATTTCCTTGTTACTACGTTGACATAAATTATTCAACTTTAATTAAACTATAAACTGCTTATATTCTTTATGTTTTATAACCACAAACATATTATTGGTAAAAAAGGAAATGAAACCTTCGCTCACATTTATTTATTGCATGCATAATTTATTACATTTTGTGGTCAATTGATTAAGAAAAACCGCATTAAATTTAAGCAACTACCTACAAATTACTGATAACAACAAAGTTTAAAACGAAATATAAACATCAAACACCTAATTATTTTAATTACAATTAATCGTAATATTTAGCAGACAGTCTTAACTAATTTTTTTAAATATTTGAGGTTATATTAAGGAATAATTTTTATTATTTTTCAATGCCATTTTATGTAGTAAATTAAAATTAATTGAGTGTACGGTTTAACTATCTATAGTTCAAATATACTTTAAATCAGGTTTACTGCGTCGTCATTTGGAATGTTATAATATCACTGCTATGTAAATATTGTGGTGTTAAATGTTAAAATTAAATTAGATAAGTTTTATCGGAATTTGTTTTATTCATTCTGGTTGACACGGTCATCTTTAATGATTCATTGCCTTGAAGTTGTACTTTACGCAGTTTGATTGCATTTATAAACAAAGAATTACCGCCAATTTCAAAATTAAACCAGATTCAGTATACAACGGATTAAAAAAAATGTTTTCAAAATATCAACAAGACATTGAAAGTCACTGCTTTAATACCTAATCGAAACGTTTGCGAATCCAATTGCAAGATGTAGGAAAACGGTAATTTAACTCAGCTTTCTTGGAAGATTCATCGTTGTTTGATTTTCGGGCCTTATTCAATACAGGTGAGTCCGCTGTTTATGTTTAGCAGTCTTCTATTGTAACTTAAGCGTTTCTAATTGTGTTACAGGTATTTCGACAAGTGTCACACTGCAAGCATTCGCCTCGTGCAGTGAAAGACGAACTATTTAGAACTGTTACAGTCGCAAAAATGAGTAAAAATCAAGTTTCAACTTTTTTACTAAAAAAATTCTATCTCCAAAACTAGATCCGTCAAGAAAATTGGAATACTAGTGTGGTATTAAGCAACTCATACTTAATCTAGTGAACATACTTTCATTTCAT
>JAODIE010022052.1:0-25559 GCA_027575565.1 Diploeciton nevermanni
TTGTGTTTACATAGAATCTGTTTAGTTTACAGTTTTTGTTTTTGTGTAATTGATTAATGATGTCTGTGAGTTGTTTAGAGGGTACTCGTGTTGGGTTGTTTGTAGGCGGGGCTGAGGGAGTTTCAATCTTTTCACACGGTCTCTGTTTAAGTGGGTTGTCACTGATATCGGTGGTTGACATGCTGTGTATTCTTATCTCTTTGTTAGGAGGCACTTGACATGTTACCTCTTTAATAACGTTGCGGGTGTGAAGTGCTGGTGCCTGTACTTGAGGTGGAGACGGTTGGGTTCTTTGTTCGTCTGTGGCCTTATCTCGTAGGTCTTGAGATATCGCCGCACTTTTTGTAAGTTTCACATGTGGGAATTTTGTCCGAAGTCTTGTTTCCATGTCTTTATCGTCGGCTGGTTCGCTGTTTCTGGGTACCTCTTTTTTGGGAGGTACTTGACATGTTACCACTTTAACAGCATTGCGGGTGGGTACCTGTGCTTGGCGTGCAGACAGTAAAGTTCTTTGTTCGTCTGTATCGTTTCTATTTATGGCTTGGGGTGGCGTCACACTTTTTGTATAGTACACATGTGGGAATTTTATCCGAAGCCTTGTCTCCATGGTTTTAGTTGTTCTACCTGGGAAGTGCACTGCTATGGATTCTAATCGTGTTTTGATGTTGTTACCAACTGCCGTGTTGAATCTCTCAGCAAGTTCACGTTCGCTTTCTTCTGACCAGTGCACCACTTTTTTCTTTGATTGTGCCTCTTTTAGGTCTAGAGCTTTCTTCTTTATGGCTGCAGGTGTGCGTGTTGGTAGTTTACCTGCAAGGTGTTCGATTTCCTCTTTCTTGAGGGATGTGGAGTTTGTTGTTTTGAAGAAATCTGTGATGACTTCTAGTTCTTCCGGTTTCCATGGTGCCATGTTTGATGTTGGTTGTACGATTGGTTTTAACTTACAACACGTATATTTAATTCACATTCACACTAAGGTCTTAATTGTTTGTAAATGTAGCACAGTTCTTATAGTAATGACTTGCTAACTCTTTGTTAAAGAAACTGTTTGAATTCGGGTCGCTGCAGAGGAGGATCTATCGCGCGCACGTCCGTCCCACTCGGGAGCTTGACTCGAAGTGTAGTATAGTGGTCAGTATTCCCGCCTGTCACGCGGGCGACCGGGGTTCGATTCCCCGCCGGGGAGGGTTTTCAATTAATAAGACAGAAATTTTTTGTTAAGAAAATATTTGTTTATAATTTTCGGTTTACAGTGCCTGGAGTCAAATTGCCAGGATCATTCAAGAAATTTACACTATCGTCTACACTGGCAATTATTGTATTCAGACGGCATGTAAGCCCCTTTATCACTTATCATTGCGACTGATAAATAAGATTTGCGGCGAAGATGCTCAAGGAGTTTTTACTGGCTGGTTTTGTTGGTAGGGTTACCTTTCACCAGACCAATTTGACTGTCCCTCTATTCTTGCACAGCTAGGAACACCTTTGAGACTTCGGCCACTCTCTTTACTGGGTAAAAGTGGTGCAGAGTGTTTTTCGGGCTGAGAAGGTAGTAAAATGTTGCACGTTGACGGTAATTAGTTTGCAAAGGTTTGTAAGACCGTTTGCAGACCTAGCACTGCTCTACCAATTAGAGATGTCTATAATCTTCTTGTTGCTTAGGACTACGGCCACTCCCTTTACTGGGAAGAAGTGGTGCAGAGTGCTCTTTGAGCTAAACAAGAACCCAAAGTGTTGCCTGCGGCGATCACTGGCTTTGCGAAGGTTTGTAAGACCGTTCGCAAATATAATCCGGTTCGAAGGACCAAAATGTTGCGCGGGAGCGCAACATGTTCAAAATGTTCAAATAACTACGGCCTACCAAAGGCCGCCTCAACTAAGAGGATTCTATTGAGAAAATGGTTTAACAATAAGATTTGTATGAGAGGCTCGATTGAGATAACTGATAGAACTCACTGGTTAATATTTTCCTCGGCCTGGACGTTACCTATGCGCGGCACACTAGACCGCTTCTATGATACAAAGTACAAACGGTAACGCCCAGGCCCTCTAGACCGATTGCAATCGGTAACAGTTCTCAATTTACTGAGAAGTACAAATTAAGCAATTTACATTTTTTGTGAATGATTAATTCTGTTAGTTTATTTAATACTTGCTATGCACACTTGAGTGTATTGCTTTTTGTGTGTTTTGATTCCTCTTCACAGCAACTAGGCTGTGGGTTAAGTACATCCAATATAATATTTACTTCTACAGAATTGAGTTCCAATAACTTCTAATTGTGTCGGTAATCAGGTGCATAGTGAATGATTGTACAGGTATGAATTGGAATTTCCTGTCCTAGATACAAACAAAAAAGTAATTATTACGTTTAAACTTGACTTATAGGTGAAATTACTTACAGTTAATTATAGGAAATGTGATGGATCACCATACGTCGCAATCTCCACGTTTCTATTAATTTGAGCTCATAAAATATTGCACAAAGCTATAGTAGTTAAATTTTGGCGTAACAAAAAGACATGAATTTAAATATGATAAATGTTATTTAATGTAAACATTCAAAATCCAGATTGTTTACTTGAAATCGATATTTATTTATAGTAGAACCTTTTGTTAGCATTATCAGTCCCCAATACCTCCTTTTTTGTTTTCTCTTAACTGCAGATACGTTTTATAATGTATATCTTAGTACAATAAAGTTAATCTTTGTCTAAATCTTGGCCTGATCACTTCTAAATTTAACAGTCCCCCAGCCCAAATCTCATAGCAAGAATAGAACATTTCTCACATTATCTCCATTTGTTTACGTTTATACGCATGAACAAAAAATTTCTGAAGAAATGCCGAAAACGTTATATTCATAAACAAAATATAAACGTCAAAATAAAATTAAGCAAATACAATAAAAAAATCTAATGTTGTAAGTGACATATAGACTCTAAGAATTAAATGTCATGAACCCAATATTATTAATCAACTGCAATAATTACATAATTAAAAAATTCTGTGTTTGGCTTGCATTTTCGACTTTCAACACAGAAGCGCAGCAGTTATGCTGCACATCAGCTCTATCTGCTTGAATGCATCAAAGTCAAAAGATGACAAATTAAAAGTGCACCGAGGGACCTCTATTGAGGTATCTTAGTAAACTGAACTAAATATACATAATCCTCTTGATCAACTACTTCATCTTGATTCCATCATTTCTGTTAGAATCTCACCACGCTCATCACGTATAATTGTGAATGTTTTTGGAATATAGAAGACAATGGTATATAAATTACACATTCTACCCAATTCTTACAAAAGTACAATGCATAAGGAATATGCTCAATAGACGCAATAAAATTTCCTCAACCAAAAAAACCTCAACAGTGGCAGGCGTAGAATTCAAGATTATGTTGTTTTATTATGTTGATAAAACTTCACTATAACACTTACTAATATTCACTTGGTAAGACGTTTTCGGCATGTTGCCTTCTTCAGTATGATAATATTTTGTGATTGTTTCCGATTTATATAGTTTCTAGTTCTATTGAGTGGAGAGTGATCGGCAGTTTCTTCTTTCGAGCATGGGTATTTTAGAGGTTATGAAATTAGTCTTAAGAGTTTAAAAATTGTCTAGATGTGTGACTGGGTGTACTTATTAAAGAGTTTTGCGTTATTTAGTTTATGTTTGTAGATCTGAAGGTTCTCTTTTATGTCTAAATGCCTATTGTCTGTTTTTAAACTTGTTACTGTTGTATCTATGTTGTTACCTGCGTGTGAATATTTAATTAAGTGTTTAGCAAAAGAAGAATAATATGATCTTTGAGGGCTCGCATGTGTTCTTTGTACCTAATTTGGAAATTTCTGTTGGTTTTACCTATATAACCGGATGAACACGATTTGCAGGTTAACTTATAGATGTTGCTGGGTTTGTGGATGTTTCGAGGAATTTAATTGGTTATTGAATTTCTAGAATATATTGTTGTTTGTCCAGTACGCAGTTTTGAAGTATAATTTTTTAAATATTTTTATTATTTTATAAATATTGTTGTCAGTGTAGGTAAATGTAAGGTATTTTGCGTCTTAGGATAGTTGCGAGATATTTTGGGTTTTGATTCTGTATTTTATTGTGTTGTATATTTTAGCTATTTCTTTGGTATTGTATCCGTTTTCTATTGCTATGTTTTTGATTTTATTGAATTCCAAATTATGTTGTTCTATTGAAAGTGGTGTTTAAGGTGGCAATGGAAAAAAATCTAAAGTATGCCATTTTATGTTGTTTGGGATGGTTAGAACTATCGTAGTTAATTAGGTTTTTATTTGTTGGTTTTCTGTATATATTAATGTTAATATTATTGTTGTGGATTTCTATTGTAAAGTCTAGATAATTTATTGTGTTAGTGGGGTTGATTTCTACTGTAAATTGTAAGTTTGGGTGTATGTTGTTAATAATGTTTTGGATGTTGGTTATGTTGAATTGGTGATCATCTTCTAAAATGCAAAAGATGTCATCCATGTATCTAATATTTGTTATTACTTTGAACTGTATGTTTAAATAGTTGATAATAGATTCTTCGTGGTGTTGCAAAAATATTTATTTCGGATAACATGTATGAAAGGAGGCGGCTGTAATTGATCCGCCGTTTATTGTATGTTGTTTCATATCAACCGAATAGCAATTTCCTCACTACATTGTAACGTGTACACGTGAGGCTTGATTTACGAGTGAGTTTAATAAAATAAAGCCAAAAACATATTAAGCGCTATAACAAACAAACCCAGCTTGAATCTCAACATAATGTCTTAAAACAATAATTTATTAATTTATTTTAAGTCTCAGCCATACAGTCATATATGCTTATAGTTAGGATGTAAAGTTCTCATATCTCAGCAATATGATGCTTTAAATGCACGCTTTTGAACAATTTATTAATTTAATATTGTTGTACTAATTGGACAGTTATTAGCAATATATGCTCGTTTAAATAAAGTCATCAGGCTAAACCGAACCAGGTAACGGCCATACCACGCTGAGCGTACCGGTTCTCGTCCGATCACCGAAGTCAAGCAGCGTTGGGCGCGGGTAGTACTTGGATGGGAGACCGCTTGGGAACTCCGCGTACCGTTGCTTTTTGACAAACTCTTTTAACCCATTAGAAATAGTTAAAATTTATAGCGCATTATTTGTGCCATTCATATATTCGTATATTCATTATAGTTGCACTTATTCGTAAATACGTTATTAAATTATATGTAAGAATATAATTATGTAGTACCAATTTACGCTGGGCACCATATCTTCGGTAGTATAGTGATCAGTATTTCCGCCTGTCACGCAGGAGTTCTGCTCGAACCGTCGTAGGCTGCAGACGTGTCTCAGTATTAACAGTGCGACTTAAGTCAGATACCTAAACTGAAAGTGTAATCCGCAGTGATCTTACATAGTGCGGAAGCGCCCTGGGGTGCAAAAAGTAAAAGGCAGATGCCCGAAACTTTGCAAAATTGCAATGCCGTGAATAAAAATATTAATAACACACGCATGAAGAGAAAAATAGATCAACCTCAGCAATCTATACAATGCTCTTCAATATGATAGTGAGATGAAAGTCACCCCAGCTCCAGCTCTAAAGAAACCTAAATAATCCCCGATTATTATACACAAGTACCCAAAGAATCCTAAGGAATTTGAGCGAATCATCACCGAAGCAATTGGAGGTAATACCTTTTATCTACGGTATTCAAATGGGAGACTAACAGTTCAATGCAAAACCGAAATAACGAACAAGACATTAGTCAAGCAACTAAAAGAAGCAGGAACACGTTTCCACACTTATACCCCACGCAATGAATAGAAATTTGCAAAGGTTATCTACAATATGGTAACAGACAACACGGATGAAGATATCTTGAGCAAACTCCGAGAAAAAATTGACGTTGATCGCATTAGTCGCCTCAAAAATACCAGAAATCCCATCAACATGGTTATTCTCAATAAAAACGTTTCAACCAAGGTACTAAATAAGAATCATCCATATGTTGGCAATTCAAAGGTAACATAGGCTAATGTAAACGTTGCTAAGAATGGAGCCACACAACATCAAACTGTTATCCAACCTTCGGATGCACCAGACCTAAGGAACAACCTGCAACATGTGAAAACTGCAAAGAAGATCATCCGGCCAACTCAAAAGAGTGCGCTATTTATAAGGAAGCAATTGAAAAACTTCATCGACTTCATCGATGGAATCCCACTACAAGGACTAAAAAACCGATAGCAGCTAAACCGCAAGTACAAACCACTAACACAAACACCAACTTCTCAATACTTCCAAAATGTGACACGTTAAAGTCCATGAAGGGGATCATCCTATGTCTAAACCACAATTAGCCGTTGAACAGAATGTGAAAAGATATCAATTAAGCGATTTCCAAGAATTAATGAGCGAAATTGTTACACTATATATTCTCATTAGTGTAACCGAAATGCTTTATCTTGTCAAAAATTTGAAAAACCAACTAGTATTTGCTAAAACTGAAACCAAAAAATTTACAATCTTCACTAAATTTACAACCAGCATATATATATATATATATATAATGTACCAATACTAGCTATAAATGAGACAAAAATGTCTAACCATAACGTCATAAAATTTAGGCATTACAATATTATTAGAAAAGATCGTGAGACACAAGAAGGTGGTGTAGCCTTCCTAGTACGTAAAGATATTTCTTTTCATAACCTTTAAAATAAAAACCTAAATCACTTGCTAATTCTAAAAAATAAAAATAAAAAACGCCAAAACAATCAGCACGTGATATAATTCACCAAGCTACCAAATCAACAGTGATCACTTAAAAGACAATTCTAATTTGTCAATACAAACAACGCGTGTATTTGCTATCTAAATAGTCATACCAATTTTCCAGCAAACGGTAACCAATCTTCAACTCTTGATATTGGTATTTTGTTATATATATATATATATATATATATATTTGGTACGGCAACCGTAATTAACGGCTTATGCTTTGATCACCTTCCAGTTAAGTTTGCCTTCAATTATAAGAACATACTACAAAAAAGTAACACGGAAAAGAAGATTATCAAAATGCCGACTGGAACCTATTCCGAAAAATGTTAACCGAAATGACAAATCTACCCAAAAGCATTACAAATAAAGCCGATTTAGAGAATGAGGTTGAAAAACTGACCCAAAATATAAAATCTGCTATACACCTATCAATTAAAAAAAGAAAACTGCACAAACATCTTCCAAAAAAATTACCTACTGAAATACTAATTAAAATAAAACATAGAAACGCAATTCGACGCAATTCAGGAATATAAAAACGAAAAATGGTCACACCTACTAACTTCTATAAATCCCAAAAATGGATCTATCTGGAAAATACTAAAATCACTAAGAACAGAAACAGATAACCAAAATAATATCTCACCTCTCAAAGTTAACAATCAATATTTATTCAGTAACCAAGACAAAGCTAATGCCCTGGCGGACAAATTTGCCTCTATCTGTACAAATAAAATAAATAACGATCCGGAGCAACAAGTAATTGAAGATGAAACTAGACAGTTCACGGCGAAACGCGACGAAATAAACAATTGTTTCATACAACCAAAACAAATTCGCGAAATAATTAAACAGCTACCAGGAACTAAAGCATCTGGCTCTGATGGAATTCAGTACATGAACGTACCTACCAAAGTTGTTATGCATCTTACCGCGATAATCAACGGTATGTTCAAACTTGCATACTTTCCGCATCTGTGGAAAACAGCAGAAGTTGTTCCCAAACGTTTTAACAAGCAAATATTTGTAAGTGTGATAGTACAGTTTTATCAACATAATAAATCTCTAAACAGTTTAGCTTCAGAAAAGAACACTCTCCGTCTCACCAAGTTGTCAGAATAATAAAAGATATAAAACGGACATGGAACAAAAATGAAATGATGCACATGGCATTTCTTGATATAGAGAAAGCTTTTGACACGGTTTGGGTATCAGGCCTTACTTTTAAACTAATAAAAATACAATTCTCGGAGAATCTGTTACATCTAATATACAGCAATTAAAGGAATAGAAAACTATACGTCAAAATAAGCAATACAAAATTAATAACGAAATTCATAAATGCCAAAGTTCCCCAAGGTTCAATTTTAGGTCCTTAAATTTTCTCCATTTATATAAATGATATTCTTAAAATGCTAAATACAAAATACTTTACAGAATATACTTGATACAGATGATTCCCAGTGTAATAATGAAATAAATGAAATCGGCGGACAGAAATATTACCAAGAATAAAAAATAACAATTAAGAAAGCAATGCACCCGAAGAATCTGTGGTCAAGCATTCAGAAAAATGTCTACAAAAAGCCAACGCTGCACTTCTGTAACTGTACTCTATAATGAACACTAGTAGTGCACTCAGCTGCACTTACCTATGTCCGGCATGAACTACGACTCTTGCAAAGGCATACCGTAATTAACTTTAACAATTGCTTACGTCTTGCCACTAATGCTAGCAGACACACCCGAAACGAAAATATACGGAAACTCGCTAATGTAAACCCATTGTTGGAGCACATACATGAGATCAACACCAAATTGTATAACCAAACCGTACACCACCAGAACGATCTTATCAAAGAGATGACCAGAAAAAAGCACAACCCACTACTAAGGAACAAACAAAAACTTCCATATGAAAAATTGAAGATTTTTATAAAAACATGGTAGCAGAACTAATATACTGGACACAAATAGGTTTTTCCTATCAAAACAATTATCCTAAATAGCCACAAATATACATAGACATGTAATTTTGTATAATAAATGTTGATTGATATTTCTTTATATTTTATTGATAAGATTTCACTTAAACACTTATTATTATTATTCACTTGTTATACCGTTTTCGGCCTGTTACCTTTTTTTAATAGTAATCTTTTAACAAGTAAATATTAGTAAGTCTTAAAGTAAAATCTTATCAACATAATGAATATTCAACACTTTGCAACCACACTCAACAATTCTCTATTTCTTTCTATTTGTTGAATAAATATTGCAAAAAAATTCCGATTGCTTATTTAACCACCCTGCCACATCCAAGTTTTTATCTGAGTACTTAACACGACTTGCGCAATTACCGCGACTACGTGTTACATGGGTTAGCACACATCCGTAGTCATGACAACGCATTCGTGGTGGTAAGAGTTCCTCATCCACGATGCCAGTTGTCTACCTAATTGTACTTCATTATGTAGATAAATTTGTTAATCTAAAAAAACATCTCACCTACGAGGTTTGGATTCAATTCCCGGTCAAAGAGGTGAAAGGCAGAGCGATTTAAGAAAGCGCTGATCTCTAGAAAAAAATCTAAAACCCAATTAGGTGGCAATAATCCTCAATAGATACGATAATAATAATAATAATTGAGAATGACTTATATTCACTAATCTTGTGACAGGTATTAACCGGATAGCAGCCACTGAATTATTATAACAATGAAATATTACGATTGCCCCGCTCCGTAGCGCAGACGGTAAGCCGTCTGACTGTAGCAATGACAGCGAGGTGCATATTATTGTGGGAGGCACGGGTTCAAATCCTGCTGGGGAGTATATTCAATACAATATATACTCTCACAGAATCAGTCCCAATAACTGTTAATAAATAACTCTGGTAGTTGATGCAGTATAATGAAATGGAGATCAAGTACGGTGTCAATAATTAACATGGTTGCAATACGCTTCAACATTAAAAAAATATATTACGATCAATATATAGATGTAGTTTCTTTATACTACTCAATATTAATTTAAATTTTAAACCCAAAACGCATTTCTTAAGCACTGAGATCACATAAGTAAATGTTGATAATGATAAATTAATTTTATTGAAATCTTTATAAATTGATTTTTTAGACTATTTTAATAACTATTTAAAATTACACACTGTAAATTAAAGTAGAATCTTCCAACTAAAAATAGTATCAGAAATCAATTTCTCAGCAAGAAATTTTTTTTAATTGCCATCTTAATATTAATTCCAATATATTTTTCAAATAGTAATACTACACAATCTTTGTTCAAAGTTTTTGTGATTATTCCACAGAGTCTGTAACCAATATTTGATTAATGTTGTGTTATATATCGTTTTGTACTCAAAGAAATCTTAATTGGTGTTAAGAATCTCGCTTTTTGTGACAACCTCTGAGAAACTTGTTTTTCTTTCAGTACAAGCAAACTCTTGTTTAAAAAACAAACTTCTTATTTTTTTCCCACAGCTCCCTTCTAAGAGGTGTTCTAGTAATTTTCGTTATTAATTTCAAATTACCCATGCATCTATTAACAGTATTAAATGTAGACCTTGTAAAATCATTTAATACTGATAGTCTTCTAGCGGCCATATTCTTTTCATTTTTTTCAGTCTCGCAAAATACATAAAACGAGTTAAACGAGTGGCCACCATTATTTAATAAAATAAATGAAAAAAAAATTAAAAAGCAGTTGAAAAGTCTTCTAGAGTATATAATCTACGACGCCGTGAGACTGAGTATGAGTTAGATAAACTTGTATGGTGTATAAGAAATATATATAAGAAACTTAATAAAAATGTATATCATTTATTATATTTTGAAACTGGTGCTGATGTAAGGAAGTATCATGTTAAAAATATTAAGTCACACCCGAATAATAAATAAGTCAAGTTTGATGGTATTGTAGCGTTTATCCACTTCTAGAAATTTAAGTTTCACTATTAGCAAAAACTCAACCCTTAAACCGAACTCTCTAAACTGGTCTAATAAACTCATGGATGCAAAGATATATTTTTAGCTTAAAATGATGTTAACTTAAAATATCAATGAAGACTGGCTCTAATCCAGTATATTTCCCATGAAGCTTGCACAATTTATGACGTATTAGAAATATGCTTAGCATGCTCCAAACTAATTTAAACTAATTTAAATAAACTGCTAAAAAGAAGAAAGACGGAAACTTATGAAATAGTTATGCTACATATTTGAAATATTTAAATGCAGAATGTTTTGTACTTATTTGTGTTTACATGCAGTGTTACAGTGTTTTAATGTATTTTTTCAATTCATTGCATTAGATTTAAGTACATTAAAAACAAAATCATAATTGACATCAACAAGTTGACTGTAATAAAGCATAATCTTGTTTTCAAGAGTTTGCTCATTACCATAATGCTTGATATAGTCTGATTGTACTGCTCGTATGTTTGGTAAATAATCGCTATGGCTAATTTATTTCAACCTAAATAATCATCTGTAACTATCATTTGTCTAACCACGTTGCTTTTTTCTTCTTTTTTACCCTTAGCTTTAAACTGTTTTATATTCAACATAATAGTCTGCCAGTCTTCAAAAGCATATATACTACTATTTACAAATCAGTATTTTACTTTATAGTTGATAAAATCAATAGGAATTTTATATCCAAGTGCACAAAAAGTGCCCCAGTGTTCTAGACAGCTGTAAAATTGTAAAGTCCCTTTGAACAACGGCAGGAATTACACGCTTTTATTTACAGTGCCTCAACATTGCGGTTTTCAAAGTGATGGTAGATGGCTAAATCAGTGGTTATAGGCATATGTCCAACCTTCTTTAAAAATGCATATTAATGAAACATAGTCCGCACAAGTGAGTATGCGAAATCTCTGAATAATAACCGCGATGACAATAAGATTAGAAAATAAAATCGGTTCCTATTTTTGAAGACATGAGCCAAAATTCAAAATTCAGTGCTTTCTTTTGGACCAAGACTCTACGTAGGCTAAAGTAGACATTATTATTATTATTATTATGGCTTTTCCAATCCTGCGGATTATTGCCACCCAATTATTATTAGGTTTTAGATCCTTTACTAGGGGGATCAGCCTTTTAAAGTGCCCTGTCTCTCACCTACTCGACCGGGAATTGATGCCGGGTCTCCTGGGTGAGAGGCAAGCGCCATACTTAACACTTCATTCTTACTCCAAAAAGTAGACATACAAAGTAAAAAAAATATTAGTTGCGTCAATTTTCTGCCGGAACGCGAGAAACTAATTATTGATTGCATTAAAAGATGTTTGTATTAGTCACCCTTCCTTATAAACTTCACTGGACCTCTTAGTTTAGCATTGGGATAATCAACGCGACTTTGAAGGCATGGCAGCCAAAGTGCAAAATAGCACATTTAGACGATTTGAATTGCATTCCACATTTGGACGCAGTAACTCTAACAATGTTGAAGAAAACTTGGTAATTTTTAGGCAAACTATCTATTAATACAAGATCATCATATAAGCGTAAATTTTGATCTTGCGTTGTGGATAATTGTGGTTTGACAGTAGATTTGCTTCCCTCGTACAATGCTTTAATGAACTGCACTAGGTTAATACCTGCATTCTTATGTGCTAGATTTCCTAGAATATAGTGATGTCACTACATGTAGAACTTAAAGGCGTTCCATACGTTAAAAAATGCAACAATCATCGTTTAATTTCTGCGTCTTATTGTGTCGAGTACTTGTTTTAAGATGGTGTAGTTGTAATTTTGCTCCTGCCCTTTCTAAAAACTCAAAAAAAGTTCTTTGGTAGAAACCCAAGAACACATCTGAGCAGCAAAGCAAGCCAAGAAGAGCTTGTTGCTAGTATAGTAGAATATTTAATGCCAAGAAAACATTGTAACGTCTACGTCAAAAAGATGTTACGATAAATGGTACGAGCGATGTAGTCGGAAGGTTCTACAAGCCACATACATAAAGTATGTCAAAATACCCATAAAAATGTAAATAACTAATACTTTATTATTTGTTATAGAAGAGAAATTTTTCTATTCACTATAAGGAAAATTCATAATAAGTACGACAACATTTAACTAACTCTTCTGAAAAGGAGCTGGCAAACTTGTTTTGGACTGTAAACCATTAAAAAAAATTGGTTGAGCACTATGAAATATAAATAAAAACTATATTTTTAGACAAAATATAGAAACAATAATACCATAGAATAAAAATTATACAACTTATAGAAAAAAATAATTTTTTAAAATTTTTGCGGACAAATTTGGTTAATTTGCAATATACATTTTTTAATACACATTAATACACCATCCGTAAATGGGTTGTTATGTTTAACAATTGATTTTGCTGTATAAAAGGATGTTTTGACTAAAGCTGAACTTTGTTTCTTACATTTTGTTGTACTAATAACTACAACAGAAGAATGAATTTTATTTTGTCTGAATTGAGATTAAAATTGATATTGTTCACTTTTGTGTTTTGTGTTGTAGTGGCAATCCAAATTAAATTTCTTTTGCATGCGCTTATAAATTCTTTGCAAATTAAGCATATTGTTTTATTGTAATTATTAATAAAAGAAATAATCAAAATTATACTTTTCATTAAATTTGTAATTTTTCTCATTAATTATTTTACCGCGCCGCTCCGTAGCACAGTCGGTAAACCGTCTGACTGTAACAGTGACGGCAAGGTGCATATTCGAAGGTCACGGGATCAAATCCTGCTGGAGGTACATTCAATATAATATATACCCCCACAGTATTCAGTCTCAATAATTGCTAATAACCCCGTTAGTTGATGCGGTATAATGGAATGAAGGCCAAGTACGCTATCGGTATCCGATATAGTTGCAGTACGCCCCAAAAATAAAAAAATTTATTGTAGTGATTGTCAATATGGAACGCAGGCACACAGGTGGCACAGGGGCGGCGGTAACACGTAAATATCCACCTACTTTTGCACTTCCAAGGACTTAGGACAGAAACCTTTGCGTGGGTAATAATTTTCTAAGAATTGTAACAACTCAATAACACAAATTTGATACTCTCTGAATTGATAGATTACGCGTTGCATCGACACGTACTGCACAAGTAGAGGTTTGTTACTTAACCCACACATACTTAACACGCTATAATTTTTTTTAATTATGTTAGAGCTTTGGCGGGCCGCGGGTTGCCATTTCTTGTCTTGGAAAAAAAAAATATTATTATGATTATACCTAAGGAAAAGCACGAAATTAAAAGAAACTGCTATGACGTATTTCCATTTCAACATATTCTATGTAAACGTTGATACTCCTTAACTTCTTAGTCGTTAAAACGCTGTTCAATTGTTTTACTTTAGTAATTGTTGTAAATCAAAATTTAAATTTAAAAAAAAAGGGAGAAGCGTGCTCTGATATCAAACGCATTGACTGAGTTTTATAGGCTATACTTTTTCTGTTTGTTGATATTGTGCTAAATAAACTCGGATTTGTTAAATCTTGCTAAATCCTATCAATTGGAATCATTTTTATCCACTACCGGTTAATTGTGTTTGGCAGTCTCCCCGGACTCAATAGTGACTATAGACAAACCCCTATAAAACTCAAGTAGATTGAATCAAGTTAACACATTTTTTAATTCAATGCAAAACATAATAACTGGGATGTAAGATTAACCAATTCAATATAGAAAAGACTCATAATTATTTGATTGTGCTTTTGGCAAAGCAGAATTAGTATTATGTAAGTATTATGTAAATATTATATAGCTTGGGCTCAAGTTAAACGTTTGAAAGTGCGGTGCGTCGGAGTGTGTGGAAGACAATTGGAAAGTACCCCAAATCCAAGGAGGATACAAGTACCTGGGAATTCTGCAACAACAAACGGACACAGCAGAAAACTTTGAAATCATATCATATATCATATCGGATACTAAAGAAAACGAAGGAGCTCTTCCAGTCGCACGCCGCATCTATAACCATACAATTATTCCTGCCGCAACCTACGTCCTGAGCAATATCCGCGCAGAAAAAATAGTCTAAACAACATTAAAGTTTGCCTGAAAACTAGACAACCATTTACGAAACATAAAAGTCACTAAAAATATCAAGTCGTACTCCACGTCAAACCAAATATCTCAAGTCAGTGGCCGAACTCGCCAACATAATCTCGTTCCCGGCAACCGAAGACATCCGCACCAGCATAGCCAACCTCTCTTTTAGAAATGCGGCAACCGACAAGCAATTACAGGTTGTAAGAGCTCACGACACATATCGTACCAATTTCCAATACAGCAAAGTCACGCTGAGCACTACTTTCCCATGCGTAACTAACTTCTCCCAGCTTCACCGACCGATGTGATATGTGCCGACATCTGTAAGTTTTAATTGCCTTCGATTTGACATTTCGTTTCAACAGAGAACAACAACATAATAAATTTTGTAAATTGCTACAAAGAGTAGGCCTCAAAGAACATAACATAAGATCAATAATTAACAAGAGCGCCTACTCGGTAATAACTTTGACCTCCCAAATCCTAAAAAATATCTCGAAATTTAAATAAAGAACATTAATTCCTTCTTCAAAACAGATTATATTGCTAATGTACACAGGTTTTATGTACTGTTACATTATATGTATTGTGTTTTTTTGTTTGAGCGTACTGCAACCATGTCAGATACCGACACCATACTTGACCTCCTCTACTTCATTATACTGCATCAACTACCAAGGTTATTAGCAGTTATTGGGACTAAATTCTATGGGAGTATATATTATATTGAATATACTCCCCAGCAGGTTTTGAACCCGTGTCCCACGAATATGCACCTCGCTGTCGCTGCTACAGTTAGTCGGCTTACCGACTGCTTTGCGGAATATATATATTTTAATTCCATCCTAAATTACTGTGCACAACCGATGAGCATGTTCTTATGTGTTAAATGTTCTTATATTGCAAATGTAGATGTTTTTTATCGAAATAAACAATTTACCCTTCAATTAACATTATATATTTTTATTTTTTTTATAGACTTAAATAACATATTTACGTACATATTAGTACAAGTATAATAAGAAGTATACTTTATGTTGAAAAATTGAAAAACACTTCGTGACTACACTCAACAATACTCTGAAGAAGTATACTATTGAACTATTTTTAATGTGTTAAGCATTTTAACCCTTTGTACTCGAGCGGCGCCGCTGCGGAGCCCGAGTGTTTTAAAACATAGAATCGAACTACACTGCTACAACGCTATGGTGTTTTTTAACTGGGTCTCTTTATTTACAATATGCGATAAGATGATTTTCTCTGAAATACTTTCGTGGACTAGGTTCTGTTTATATTGTAGCAAATATAAGCTTAGTTAGCTCAATTTAGTTAGTCTCAACCTAGCATTTGCTTGAAACAGTCTTGGCAGTAAACATAGTATCTTAAAATTGTATGGGGACAATGTCGTTGGCCAATTTGCAAGAATATTGGTCGAAGAATGTCGTAAGTTATATTCCTTTCTATTCGGATACATTTACTAGAGATAGGCTTAGCCAAATCTTCTGGATGCTTCACCTGGAAACTATTCCAACACGCAACACCAATCCACGAACGCGCCTACAACGCGTAAGCTGCTTTTTGAACTATGTCACCTCGAGGTTTTTGGATTATTTTATCCCGGGCGAAATGGGGTATTAGAATTTATGCTTTAGCTGACTCAAAGACTGGCTACATTTGTTGCATTTTGCCATATTACGGGTCACTCACCACGGAGCTCTTGGTTAGACCCGATTTACCAGTGTTACCACTTATATCAAATGTATACTGCACTTTTTCACAAAAATTCATTTTGAGAACTTATAACTTCGAAACTATTAATGATAAACAAATAACATTTTCACACATTTCTTCGGTATTTATTCACGAATTGTTATTAAAGGCAGCTAAATGATCCAACAATAATTACGAAAGTTATGGAACAATATATCAAATTGCAACCAAAATTTGGCCAAATACTAAAATCAAAATAAAAAAAAACTATATTTTCTCTAAAAAATTGTAATTCATCGAATTCACTTAACGCCATCTCAATCGGACAATTTTCTGTTCCACAGTTTGTTTTGCAATTACTTGTAATGTGTTTGCCAAATCTGGCCAAAATCGTCTAAGGTTGCTGGTTCGCGCGACCGAAAAACGCCTCGAGTGCAAAGCGTTAAATACATAGTTCTAATAAATAATACAAGTCAGTTAGTCAAAAGGCAACGGCACGCCGAGTTCCCAAGCGGTCTCCCATCCAAGTACTACCCGCGCCCAACGCTGCTTGACTTCGGTGATCGGACGAGAACCGGTACATTCAGCGTGGTATGGCCGTTGCCGATTAATTTTGGTTGGATAATACTATTTAAAGAAGCAATTACTAATTACTAATTATTATTAATTATTATTAAAACTGTTGTTTTCTTCAATATCGACTAAAGATGCTAAATACTGATGAAAGCAATAAACCGAAGACGTTTAATAAATAAATAATAAAATACTAACAACGTAATAAATATTTTATTCGCCGTATCCAAGTTCTAAACATATTACTTACATTCTTTGTACGATACATGACATCACAATGGCATTAAAACTAGAATTAAATATTTGCATTAAATTAGTTTTTAGTTATTTTTGTCTTATTTATTTTTTGTTATTTAAGCCAAAATTTAAACGCACTATTGAGGAAAGATGAGAATATTGTACGGTGTAAATGGATATTTTAAAAAAAAGTTCGATAGCGAAGGTAAACTCAGGATGTAGATTATAATGAAACTTTATCACCAGTAGTGCGCCATACTAAAATATGCCACATTCGGATGTTTCGACAATTTTCCCAAACGGAATACTTGACAAAACAAAGTCTTAAAGTTGAAAAAAACTATATACGGCTGATGCAATTGATAAAAGATTGAAAGATATTTGGTTTACATGCTCAGAAATCGAAAAATGTTAATTATTGTAGCGGTTCATGTAGATGATTTGTTAATATTTAATAATTGGAAGTCGAAAAACAATGGTTTATGTATGTTTAACTGCCAAATTTAACATTAAAAATTTAGATCAAATGAGACAATGCTTGAGAATAGAACTTAAAAAAGACGAGCAATGTATTAAAATAAGTTGAACATGTTACATTGTAAAGTGGCTTAAACACCTATGTTATCACAAGAACAAGATTCAATAATGGCATTGGGAGCAACGACAACATACCGTGCCGACAACTTAATGTGTTTAGCTGCACCAGACAAAAGTGACGCAGTTAATTATTTAAGTCAATTCAATTAAAACTTTAAATGGAAAAGTACCCCAAATACAAGGGGGATACAAATATCTGGGAATTCTGCAACAACAAATGGACACAGCAGAGAACTTCACAATAACATTAGCCAAGATACTGGAATAAACCAAAGAACTATTCCAGTCCAGACTTACCACCGCCCAGAAACGCCGTATCTTCAACCACACAATTGTCCCTGCTGCAACCTACCTCCTAAGCAACATCTGTGCGGAAGAGGGCATCCGAACAACGCTAAAGTTTGCCCGAGAACTAGACAACAATATACGGAAAATAGCAGTTACGAAAAACATCAAGTTGTACTCCACGTTAAACCAAAAACCAAAGAAGTTACCCCCATCCGTGGGTGGCATGGGAATTAGAACAATTGAAGTTGAGACGGGAGTACAGTTGGTCCGCAAGTACTGCTATCTGGTTGCGCATCCGGAACTAGAAGACACAGCCCGCAAATTCCAGAAACTACACAAAGCAGGGTACCGAAGACCCCATTGGCGAATTCCTCCAAGTGCTCAAAAAGCATGAAATAGACGAGAAGACAAACGCAACAGTAAAAGACTACATAGTTAAGATCAAACAGACTGACATAAACAATAGATTAGAGACCTGGGCTAAGGTAACAAAATATCCCAAGTCAGTGGTCGAATTCGCCAATATAATCTCGTTCCCGGCAACCGAAGACATCCGCACCAGCTCAGCCAAACTCTTCCTCATAAATGCGGCAGCCGAAGAGCAACTACAGTCCGTAAGAGCTCACGGCTCAGGCCCAACCACATGCCAAATGGGGTGCAATAAGACCGAATCATCATATCACATTGCCAGTGCGTGCGTAAAACAGGCATATACTGCGCGACATGACAACGTCGTGCACTACCTCATACGGGAAGTGATGTGTGCACTCGGTGCACCCCAAGAGACTATCACCAACTTCCTATACGACAAGGCCACGCTGAGCACCACCTTCACAACAAGTGATGGCAGGGTGATAAGGATTCGAGCTAGATTCCCAGTGACCACCACCACACCACCACACCACTACACCACAACAAGCCGGACGTCATCATCTACACCAAGCGGGGCAACACTACCAAGACGTATGTCTTCGAAGTAGCCATTCCACACCTCCGCAATCTACGTATGCAGGAGAAACTGAAGCGAGTACGGTACGCCGTGAACTCTGTGGAGGAAATAGATCATACAAACTTCGAAAATGCCCCGCGAGATGCGAACCTGGTGGACGAAATCACAAAACTCGAACAGGGTAGAACAGAATTGGGAATATTCGTAGTTGGAACATACGGGGAAATAGTGAAGACAGAAGAGCACAGTAGGTTCTGTAAATTGCTACAAAGAGTAGGCCTCAATGAACATAATGTAAGATCTATAATTAACAAGAGCGCCTACTCGGTAATAACTTCGACATCCCAAATTCTAAAAAGACACCTTGAAATAAGTAATTACGAATAAATGCAAATATAAAAAAGAACACAATAGCACAAGCAATACGGTGTAATTTTAATTTATTTTTTTATAACTATTTAAATGATTTAACAATAATTAATAAACACAAATTGCATTCAATTATATTAAAATTTCCCAATTAAAAATAAGAAAAATTGATATCCATTTTCTGTACTAATGGATTTTTACACTCTGCAAGTGCACAAATTAACAAATCTTTATTGTTTAAAGCAATAAGAATAACAATATCGATACTTTATGCATGCATCCTATCAAAGCGGGTCAAATGGAACACATGTTTGCTTACGAGACGACTTCGAAGTGCTTAATATTCATTAGATATTAACTATGTTAGATGAATAGGATGAACTTTACCGCTTTCAAGTTCTGCTGACCTACCGCCACCGCTAGGCGCATGCAATTGTGTTGTACTTCCCGCTCTTCTGTACTTACCACTCTTTTCTATATTATCATTTTATTTATATTTATTTATACCTTATTATGATTTCATCTAACAACTATAACACTTAATATTGATTTGCAAAACGTTTTCGGCTTGCTGCCCTCTTCAGTATGAATAGATACTAATGAAACTTTACTTTAATTACTTATAACTTTGGAGTCATTGAAGATAAACAAATTACGTTTTTACATATTTCTGTTTCCCGCCTGATGCCCGCCACCTTCTGCCCCGCTCCGTAGTACGTTCGGTAAGCAGTCTGACTGTAGCAATGACAGTGAGGTGCATATTTGAAGGACACGGGTTCAAATCCTCTTGGGAGTATATTCTGTATAATATGTACTAACTATAATAACTGTTAATAGTAACCCTGGTAGTTGATGCAGTAGAATGGAGTGGAGTAGTACTCAAGTACTACGGTGTCGGTATCCGGCATGGTTGCAGTACGCTCCAAAAATAACAAATAACACATTTCTTTAGTACCTATTCATAAATTGTTATTAAGAGTAGCTAAATAATGTAATAATAAATACGCAAGTTATGGCACCATATATCAAATCGTAACCAAAGTTTGGTCAAAATTTAAGACGAAATTTAAAAAAAAAACGATCAATCGCTCAAATATTTTGAGAAAACAGTTTTTTTCAGAACATCTTTATCAGTCAGGTGCAGTTAATGCTCTTTCAATCAGAAATTTGCTGTTCTGTGTATAAAAAAATAAGTTATATTGTTATGCGGTTACCATATAATTATTATAAACGGTTTTTGTCAACAAAACTTAATTTTACGAATTTCTTTAAACCTTTTTGCGCCACCCATTAAGTTGGGGTTGGTGAGTTATTCATCACACTCCACCCCGTGGATCTTTACTCACGCAAAGGTTCTGTTCTAGGCTTTTGAAAGAGTAGAAATATTTAGTTATTACATATTGACAACATAATTATTAAATTATTGTCAAAATATTTAATGAAGAAAACCGCGAATTTAATGAAAATTGTGCGTATTCAAAGAATTTAATTTACGTCGTCACTACGACACAACATCTTTACATAATTCGAAATTAATTGCTATATATAATAACAAATCTATTATAGATGGTAAGTTCATTAAAAATGAATTTAGCTGCTGTTGACAAAATTTGTCCGGAAAAAAATTTAAATGAAAAAGAAATTAATTTTTAAAATTAATTGTATAATTTTTGTTCTCTATCATTATTGTTATTATAATATATTAATAAAAAATATGTTTTTTATATATTTACTTTTGTCTGTGACTCGCGCAAAATATTTAAAGCCACCCTTCCGAAAAAGGTTACCGACTCCTGTTTTACAGTACAAACTGCTCACGCAATTTCCAATTTCTGAATTTATCAGTAATTTGAATTTGTATTATTTTTTTAAGTTTAGAGTTATAAATTCAAGCATCTAAATATAACCAAATAACTTTTACGTGAAATTCCAAAGTATTTTAAAATTGTATGCTATCAAAGTTGTCCACATTGTTTATCTGGTGAATTGGAATAAGCAGGAAGGACAACAGCATCGTTTCAACATGGTTATCTCTATCGAGGTACTAGAAACTAGAATATGTCGCCTCCTGGTTATACCACAATACAATACAATATACAACTATACAACTATAAAATAGCTGCCCAGAAACTGAAGAATTTCAAACCAATTCTGTGTATCTCAGTTATATATTGAAATAATATAATACATTACGATTAAAAATCAGGGAAGAAATATATGCTATATATTAATTTAATAGAAACAAGCAAACAAAGGTGAAATCACAACAAATGAATAGAATAAAAATTCAACTGATAAACCATAAATAAGATAAATGACAACTAAAACATTCTAAGTAAAGTCTAGTGAACCGAGTTGAACAGTAGGCAAATTTAATACAAGTCAGCAAACTAAAATTTCAAATTTGAAACTAGATCCAATAAAAATAATAAACCACAAAGAAGTTAATTGACAACCAAAAAGACACGTGGTACTTACATTTGTATAATTCTAAATAAATAGTAGTAAATTTCTTATTATTAATGTTATTAGAATTACAAAAAATTGAATTAACAATTGAAATTCTGTAAATGTCAACTACATAATGACTGATACATGATAGACGATAATATAACATCTGGTGTAATCTGATGAGACTTCTTAGATGGAGAGGTAGAAGAAAATGGTTTCACAACTAAAAATTAAAAACTAAACTGAAACTCATATCTCTTTCTAGATATGAAACGTGAGGAAGCAGTGATCTGCGTCGCGACATAATTATTGGTTTGTTCGTTTATGAATATCTCATATTTATATCTTATTAATATTCTAGTTGCAGAAAATATGCAGGCAACACACAATATAAATATGTTAGATGTGGTTCAGCAAAATGGGCAATTGGGATTATGGACGACCCCGTAGCGTAGCAGCGGCAACGCTGTCTAGAGAGTAATGGAAACTCCTACCACTATGGATGTGATGAGATGGCTATGGGAGCGTTACCATGACAACGGATGTGGTCATGATGAGTTTTTACTAAGAAGAAAGTGTGCTAACGTACATAGCGCATGGTCGCCCTGATAGTATCAGCCGTGTAGAGCACTTAAACTCAAGTTCGGGGGTGGCAGGGTGATTTGTACAAGCTGTTGGAGTCCCTCTAGTCGAAATTTATAACTACATAATTATAATTTTTATGTTAATATAAATTGACTTTAAAACATACTAATTATAATTAATAATTATTACTGAGCCTGACTGGGAATGTGCTTTCATAGTACTTGTACAGTGTTTCAATGAGCTGCACTAGGTCATTGCCTAAATTTATGTGGCCAAGGGATTTAAAGATATAATAAGTATGAAACAGACCCGAAAATCGACCTCAGGTTGATTCATGCAACGGACGCCGTCTTTTGATGTCGAGCACTTGTAAGATGGTGTTGTGCTCCATAACACTCTTTGCCCTTGCCAAATCTTTTCTGGAAACTCTAAATTCCTTTCGGTAAAAACTTAGAAGCTCATCCGAAGAGTAAGGCAGGCGGAAAAGAGCTTGTAGGTGATGAAACAGAAGAAGATCGAACGCCATTTATTGATATCGTTCTGATATCACAAAAGTACTGATCTTTTGTGCGCACACCATTTTCGTATTAGTCCAGAGCTGGAATAGAAAAAGCGCGGAATGCTTCTTCAAAAATGACAGAAGTTTGGTTAGGGACTCTCTTTCTTACTGCGTTCTTCGTGGCCGCCAGGCATCAATTGGATGGTATGGAATATCTCTATAGTGTGACCACTTTAAGTAAAATACTATTGAGTTTTCCTAAGTACTTCGGTGGAAACCAGAATTTCACCCAAGCGTGAAAAGTCTCACTTTATTAATTGTTTCAATGAGCAGGAGTTGCTTCTATAATAGTGACCATCCACTAGTTAATGCATTTATTGACTCTAGTAGTAGTAGCAGCAGTGATGTCAAGAAATGTTTTAAGTAGGTAATGAGTAATAATAAGTAATGACCTAAAAATGACTCAAATGGCAAAGCAGTTCTAGGTTTTATCAACACAAACGAGTGTATTTGCTATCCAAATAGACATACCAATTTTTCAGTAAACGGTAACCAATTTTCCACTCTTGATATCGGTCTTTGGAAAAATATTTCTGACCCCTTCCAGTTAAGTTTGCTTTCAATTATAAGAACATACTACAAGAAAGTAACGCGAAAAAATGGTATTAACAGTATGCCGACTGAAACGTACTCCGAGAAATTCTAACGGAAATGACAAAGGATTGACATTATGACCCAAGACTGACCCAAAATATAAAATCTGATATAAAGTTAACAATCACAAAAAAACTATATAAACAAATATACTAATTAAAATAAAACATAGAAACGCAAATTAATCCGAATATCAATCAACCCGCAAACTCACTCTTATTATAAAACAAAAACTATTAGACATGGATATTTGAAAAGAATTTCGTGAATATAAAAACGAAAAATGATTACTCCTACTAACTTTCATTGGCCCAAAAATGGATCTATTTGGAAAATAGTAAAATCATTAAGAACAGAAAAAAATAACGAAAATATTATCTCACTTCTTAAAATTAACGATCAATATGTAAAGATAAAATTAAACAATTTACCACAAAACGTGGCAAAATAAATCAATGTCGTATTCAACCAAGATAAATTCACAAAGTAATTAAAAAGTTACCTGACCCTGATGGAATTCAGAACATCATACTAAAAACGTACCTACCAAAGTTATTATGCATCATACTACAATAATTAACGGAATTTTCAAATTTGCGTACTTTCCAGATCTGTGAACAATAGCAGAAGTTGTTCCTATTTTGAAACCTCACAAAATCCCCCATGTCCCAGCAAGCTATAGACCGATTAGCTTACTAAATAGGCTAAGCAAAATGCCGAGCAGGCAATAGCACTTAACTTAGACACGTATTTAGAAGATAATAAAGTAATAATATCAGAACAATTTCGCTTCAGAAAAGAACACTCTACGTCTCACCAAGTGGTCAGATAATAAAAGATATAAAACAAGCATGGAGCGAAAATGAAATGGTGGTATTTAAGCAATAGAAAACTATACGTCAAAATAAGCAATACAAAATCAATAATAAAACTCATAAATAGCAAAGTCCCCCAAGGTTCAATCTTAGGCCCTAAGCTCTTTTCCATTTATATAAATGATATTCTTAAAATGCTAAATACAAAATACTTTACAGATGATACTTGATACAGATGATTCCCAGTGTAATAATGATATAATCGGCGGACTAATACTCCCAGCACATCTGCTAGCGCTACCGAAATATTACCAAGAATTAAAAATCACAATTAATCCCACCAAAGCAGAAACAAAAATTCTGGCAGTTTGCCAATTTTGACCCCACGTTGGTGTCGCGCAAAATGGTAGTTTCGCTCAGTACTCGACTTCAGTATTGTTTGAGACCTGTTCCTGTCGACTCAGGTGTCCCAGCAACAACAACCTTTTCAGTCGGTGGGCCGGTGTTTGTACCCTTTTATCATGGCAGACAAATTTTGCATTTATATACGTAGGTATTTCTACGAAAATTTATGAAAGTAAAGGAATAGGCTTGAGTTTTACGTTACAATTTATAATTTCGCGATAATATCAAGAACGCCCGGCGCCAGGCCAAGAAAGCCGAGTCAGTACTGACGGACGGTATTGTGTTAAGAAAGCAATAATTTTAAATAACCATAGCATACCCGAAAATGCTGTAGTGAAGCATTCAGAAAAATGTCTACAAAAACCAATGCAGCACTTCTGCACCGGTACTTTGTAATGAACACTAATAGTGCACTCAGCTGTAACAACAAACTGCTAATCTATAAAATAATGCTGAGACCACTATTACCTTACGTATGTCCGGCATGGACTACGACTCTTGCAAAGGCATACCGTAATTAACTTTAACAATTTGAAAACAAATGCTTACGTCTTGCCACTAATGC